>JAJOZX010010236.1:0-32500 GCA_023014485.1 Bathynomus jamesi | reverse complement strand
AAGTATAGAAAACAGACCGAACACGTAAATCACTCTTAAAGCGAACGTGCGGGCTAAAGAAAGTGAAACGAAAATTCACGTCGGTTTAAAAAGACTCGCAAAAGAGTTTATCCTATAAAGACATAGAAAACGGACACTCCGTATATTCTGTTCGGGTCGGAAAAAGCTCGAAATCAGTGTGTCCTTGATTCACGGTCAGAAAACGGAGACTCCGTATATATTGTTAGAGTCGGTGAACACACTAAAATTATAATGTACTAGGGGCACTCAACATATTTTGCCCCACCCTTTTTTTCTTAGCTAAATAATAGGCCATGGGGCTGAAATGTCTTTTGGGCCGTAAGTTTGAGCTTTCTGCGCTTCACATAACCGGATTTTTCCAGTTTGGACCTTCCCTCGTTGTATAAAACCGCTTTTAAACTCCCTTGTATAAAACCGATGGTTAACGCAGTTTCGAAAATGGCGTCTGACAGTGATGTGTGTCGTAAACAGAGAGCTGTTATCGAGTTTAACCGCAGAGAAGGAAACAGTTGGAAATATTCACAAACGTCTACAAAACGTTTTCGGAGATGCTGTTGTTGATCGAAGCACAGTGGGATGCTGGTCTAAACGTGTGAGATTATCGAAGGGAGGGAGAGCCAGCCTCGATGATGAGCCACTCAGCGGTCGCCCGGCATCGGCTGTGACATCTCACACTGTGCAACGTGCTAACAGCATCATTCGATCAAATCGGCGCCTCACATACAAGGAGCTATCACTGGAGCTAGGAATTAGTGAAGGAAATGTGAATACGATAATTCAGCAACTGGGATACTCAAAAGTGTGTTCGCGGTTTGTTCCTCGCCAACTGACTGAAGATCATAAAGCCCAAAGAAAAGAAATTGCTTCCGAGTCATTGGTACTTCCTTTCACGAATTGTGATTGGGGATGAGACTTGGATACACCACTTTGAACCTGAAACAAAACGCCAATTCATGAAGTGGCATCACGTAGACTCCCCACGCAAGAAAAAGTTCAAAATGGCTCCCTCTGCACGAAAGGTTATGGCCACCATCTTCTGGGACATGAAAGGGGTGATTCTGGTGGACATTATGAAGAAAGGACAGACAATCAACTCAGAGGCATATATTGCTACCCTACAGAGACTACAGAGACGTATAAAGTGAGTTCGACCGGAGAAAAAACTGGAAGACGTCCTTGTTTTGCACGATAAGGCAACACCACACAACAGTTTGCAAACAAGAAACCACCACAAAAATGCGCTTGACTGTGTTACCCCACCCTCCATATAGCCCGGATCTGGCACCTTCAGACTTCCATTTGTTTGGGCCAATGAAGGATGCTATTCGTGGAAGAAAGTTTGAGTGACGATTTGGTTGTTGAGGAGGTTAAGAAGTGGTTCTAGTGGAACCCAACGGACCTTCAACAGCAAGGAATAAAGGCCCTTGTTTCGAGGTGGAGGAAAGCCGTAGAAAAGAATGGAAACTATGTGGAAAAATAAAAACTTGTAAAAAAGGTATGTAACTACTTGTGTAAAAAAATTCTGGAACTTACAAGGAAACTTGGAAAGAAAAAAAAAAAGGGGGTGCAAAATATATTGAGTGAACCTCGTATAAATTCTCAAGAGAATAAACTACCACTGTCAAAAGGAAGTAGGTAACATTATAACTGAGGTATGCATTGAACATTATAATTGCGGTAGAAAGCCGGGTAGAGAACAAAGTGTTGTCTAAAAAATTAAGTCGATTCAAAAAATTGCAGTATGTAGGCGTTTATTCATTTTAAGTGATCTAGCATATTACAATAAGGCTGTATTCAGTTAAATAACTACCAATTGTAGATTAAAATTGTCTGACAATCAAATTTAAAGTGTTTTTGCATTTTAATTAATTGTATGATGATTGTCTTTCTCTTTCGTGGTAATTGATTCCATGCCAAAAAATTTGGCTAACCGTCATATCTTGACTGTATTATGTTAATTTTAAATATCAAATTCTTGCAGTAAGAATCAATGTCTCAAGTGTCATTTCTAAAAACAAATATTCAACAAATTCATTGTTATATTGTAATTGATTTAATAACGTCTGTGACGAAGATATTATTTTTGTAAAAGGTTTATAATTATCCCCCTACACGAATTAACCCTTTCATGCCGTATGGGTGCAAATGAGACCATCAAATTTTGAGATTTTAGTCATTCTGGAGATATAACATAAATGGTTTTTTGTGGCATGAAAAGTAAACGAAAATCAGGTTGAAAGGGTTAACGGAGAAATAACCGTATATACAATCAGTGATATACTATATAACCTTGGGTTAAAACGAATGATGTGGTTTAAATGACAGCAGGTTTAAAATAAAGGTATAATTAATACCAATAAATAAATAAACTACGTCATTTACGTTACAATATATATATATATTATATATATATATATATATATATATAGTTAGTTAGTTAGTTAGTTAGTTAGTTAGTTAGTTAGTTAGTTAGTTAGAATCCTGGTGAGGGTAATTTTATTTCAAACAAAAACCACGCGTGCCCATGCGTGTTATTCCATCCATAGGACCACACTGTTCCACCAGAGAGATTTTAATTAAATGCTGTCATTACCTTGAATGCGGGAGTTAACACATAAAATACCTCTGGAAGTGAAATCGTTATGCGTTTCCTAGACTGTTTAAATATACGGCAGGTTCTATTAACTTCTTTCCTCGTCATAGTCAGGTGCTTGCGCTCGCGACTACGAGTCAGAGTTTTATATATATATATATATATATATATATATATATATATATATATATATTTTTTTTTTTAAATAAACACCATAATATCCTCTATTGAGTTGCATTCACCTCGAACTGAGGCTTAAGTTTTGATTTTTGACTAAAAATACAATAGTTACCCCTCTTTTTATGTATTCAATCCGACGTGAATGCAACGAGTTTCTTGCGTATATTGAGGTTTTGAATGTAGCAGGCTAGGCAGCATTAAACCCTAGACCCTATCCAAAACTTGGGTCCTATCTGCTTCGCAGATAGTTGGTGAGGGAAGTTATAGTTTGGAGCTTCTTTGCGAGTGGCCCGTTGCTCACGCTGGCTTCCATCATGAAAAGGAAAAACTATAGTATTTGTCATTTACCATTACTTATTCGGACTATAGTGGATTTAATTTTCCCAGACGAGTTTCTTTTTCCATGCACGGTCTGTGTGTAACTGTGTAACATATACAGTATATAAGGAAGAGGACCACCAGGGAAAACACACACACCCAAATAATATTAGGTGTCTTTATTTGCTAACATTTCGGAAAATCACTTTCACCATCCTCAGAGCCTATAAAGATCAAAGTTTGTAAAGTTGTATATATATATATATATATATATATATATATATATATATATATATAATATGGGATGAATTTCACACTTAAACACGTGAAATGAATGAATGAATGATGCAAATCCACAAGGAAAAAGAAAAAAATTATTCCATAGTCGAGTTGCCAAAGGGCTGAACCTTGCAATGCTGGTTATATGTATAACATATTTTGGTGTTTTTATCATCTTGAGCCCATACACATTGAAGAACAGCCGAGTGCCAAGTTGTATATGTTGAGCATTTTTTATTTTTGAGGAGCAAAGAAAAAACCTGCTTGTTTATCTCATAAATTGTAATTCACACGGACTTTATATCAATTTTTGACATATTTGTCACACTTATGATCAAAATATGGCTTTTTATTGTGAATGTGGTTTATATTTATACTTTATTAAGCAATTCAGCGATGGTCACATGTAATTAGCGGGTGTATAGGGTACGTGTTGCAGCATGTATTTCACGGTGTACACTTTTATCAATTTATAACCAGATAAATACACGGAAACAAATACTGTATACAGAGAACACCTTCAAAGGCATCAGAAAGAATAAACAAGATCAAATACCATGGAGAAACAAACGGTACAATTTTTATTTAGTCATGTAGAACATCGTCATCTGAGATACAAGCCTGGTCTGTATAGGGGTCATGGCACAGTTCATGTCCTTGACACCTGCAGTAGGTGGAACAAGAAAGACTAGCTTCCTTGCAAGAACATGTTACGTGAACAGGCATTTTCTGTCCCACATCCACAAGCTACAACTTTAAGTAGTTCTGGAGGGGCCATCTGAGTGACAGCAAACTTTGGTTCTGGATTGTTGTTCACCACATGCCATCCATAATCCTGAATATTTAGTGTTGGTGGATCCTGGTCTTCTGCCGATTTCTACAGTATGACTTGCAAATGAGCACGAAGAATATGCTGTTGTAATGGTCCTTCTGTTGGAGGTAAGTCTTAATCTTGGGAGTATCAGATCTGCTGGAGAATATTTTGTAACGCAGTTCATCCATAGTGACGATTCCAGTCTTCGATCCATACAGAAGAGAAAAGAAGTGCATTTCAGCAGTAATTACTTCAGCTACTGTGTTTTCCTTATTTCCAATGAACTGGAGGTTGACTTTTGGAAGCGATTTTACTCCAGAGAGCTTTCCTTTACCATATGGATAACTTGTCGTGTCACAGCCTGTTAAGGCGTGCACTGCAAGGATATCATTGCATTGTTGGGTTCGTTGGTGAGATTGGATTGTCTGAGAAATGCTGCGAGATATCTGTGTGACTTTGCCATTGGACACAAGATTAGCTATGAGTGCTAAAAACGTTGGGCTGATTAATTCTAGAGATTTCGATTGTTCAAACTGTCCCAAGTCATAATCACGAGGTTGCCGAATTCCTTTGGCTTTTTCTGTGATTTGTTTGAAAACTCTTTGAAAGGATCATCGGTGTCATCTTCAACTTGAAGTATTTTGTATGGAATATGCCGCCTGAATGCAATGAGGCTTGCACAACCTTGGATTTTCATTTCCAATACCTCACTGCCAAGATATTTAATCAATTGGTTGATAAACTGGCGCCTTGAGAGAACAGATTCAGCCGGCTTAAGGTCACTGTAAATGTCATGGAGTTCAACAAATATCTGCACATGTTTTTTGTCTTTCCTCATGATATTTGCTACAGTGTTGATGCCTTCATGTACATGTATATTTGAACTCGTTGAACTTTCTGGACTGGTATGTATATTTTTTCCAGTCATGAATTTTCTGTAGCAGACCTGATGATACTGATCATCAGCTGTATGAAGGTCTGCTAGAGCACCTACAAGTCTGATCCCAACCTCGTCTGCGAGTCCATCTCCCCTTTCATTGCACTTGTCAAGAAGAGTGTCTTTGAATGATTTTTGTCCAGCTCGATCAGCTGTACTGCAATTAATGACAGTTTTCCACCTTGATGGGGTTTGCAATAGTCACCCCATATGAAACAGTGCTGCTTAAAATCAAACTCAGCGGATCTGCGTCTCCGTGGTGGCGGCTCACTAACAGACCTGTCTTGGATTCCACGTTTTTGTAAAGAACGGGATATATGCGTTTTGGACGTATCTGTAGAAACACGTGTTTTATGACACTGCATAGTCAGTTCTGGGTTATTCTTGTAGTCTTGATTCTAAGTTTAATTCAATATAAAGGTTGTCACCACGCTGTTTACTTGCAGCAATGATGCTTTGAATTCGTCTTGCACCTGACGTTATAAAATTTTCATCTTTTGAATAGTCAAATATACAATATGACATAATGCTCACTGGATTTATCTTGTACTTCACGAAAGTTCTTGTTTTCTTTCAATCTGAAACAGATAGTCATATTGAGCATTAAATATTAAATTAAACAGAATCAATTATACTTAATAGAAGTAATAAATAGAATTGTTAAATATCTATAAAACTAATATATATATATATATATATATATATATATATATATATATATATTAGATAGATAGACAAATCTATGAAAAAAGCACACCAAGTGGCGAAAATGGTTCCTCAAATCCTCAAAACACGTTTTTGGAGACCTCAGAGACCTCTCTACCACTACCTAGTTTGTGAAGGTGTACGGAGAAATGCTCAAGGGTGCCAGAGTGGCACCCATTGATTTTCAATTCTACACATATTTTAGAACACAACTTCTAAAAAAGCTTATATAATCTTAAATGAAAGGTTCACCACCACAACGCCATCTGGCTACTCGACTACAAGGCCTTTCGTGTATTCAGCAGTACACCTCGATTCCCTGCATTACTGCATCATATATATATATATATATATATATATATATATATATATATATATATATATATATGCGTGTGTGTGTGTGTGTGTGTGACAGGGAATCTGTGGAACTAGCGAGTTCACGAAATCTCTAAAGCCTAAAGTTTAAGGGCCAAATTAAATTAAATAAATAGTCCAACTTCACAATTATTTGTCATTGTAAATTGTAAAACCAAAATGTATTTATTAATTTTATACTTAATAAAGGTTATTTAATTCACTTCAATTTAAAAAAATATTCAGAATTAAGGTCATGTAAGGTTAAGTTGTGATATTTTCGTTAGTTTTAACGAAAATATCACGACTTAACCTAATCAATCGTCAAGGACGTACAGTTGACCTAACCGGGCATTCAATAATTTTCCCGTAGGTTTAGCGAAAATATCACGACTTAACCTTACATGAAATACTTGAACATTTTAGGGATTTCATGAAATCCCTAGTTACACAGATTCCCTGTATATTTAGGGTGGTCCAAAATTATACAGTAAATTTTAAAAGTACCTGAATCTTAAGTCTTACCCTCGGAAATTGTTACCTATATTAAGAAAACGTTACTGACCAAAACTTATCAAAATTAATAAATATTTAGTGGTGCCACACTCGACTTTAAATTTCTTAATTTTCTTGTTTCAAAATTCTTTGAATTCATATTCAAAAATTTCTTTAGTTTATCGCAGTCCCCCTCCATATTCAACTATAATGGAGTATTAACCACTCAGAGGTGGGGGTTTCATGGGTGCCCATCTCCCATTCATTGTTGCTGCGTTCGTAGTTCCTGCTTCAAGTTTGATTTTTTTACATTAGGAGACTGCAGGCGATGTTGCTCCACTACTTGCAGGAGAAACTGCTTTTGACTTTCATTCTTAGTTAGATGTGCACCGAATTTTTTTATTAATGCTATTCCTCTTTCGGAGTTATCATTTGTTACCATCATTGACTTGACATACTCAAGGTTCATTTAATAATCTTGTCTGTTCTTCCAGTTTGTTGGATCATCCTCAAGAAAGGCTATTGGGAGTCCGAGCTTAGTGAAAAATAGTCG
This sequence comes from Bathynomus jamesi, assembly GCA_023014485.1. Classification (NCBI taxonomy): domain Eukaryota; kingdom Metazoa; phylum Arthropoda; class Malacostraca; order Isopoda; family Cirolanidae; genus Bathynomus; species Bathynomus jamesi. Next base: position 25,251 of record JAJOZX010010236.1, on the reverse strand, counting down.
AGACGAGCTAGTAACAAAGCTGGCTACTGTCTTTTTTTGAATATCGTTGGCAGAAAGATTCAAATTTATTCTTTCGGGCGGATGTTTAGATCCCCTTATGTCGAGTGCCTTTACCATGTCTCTTTTAACATCAATAGAAATATCTTCATCAAAGAATGAAAGTGAAATAAGAAATTCACTTAGGTGCCAAAGATGGCGAGAAAGTGCTTGAGATGCTGCAGAAGCAATGCTTTTGTCTTCGTATACTAGCAGCAGTTTTAGTAACGAAAGATCATTGACAGGGGCAGAAGCAGCAATGGGTGCAGAAAACCATGCAAGAACAGTGTCTAATGGCAAATTGTGCAAAACGTTTTATTCCACTTTGTTCCTTTAGTCATTTTAAACTGTGAGCAGAAAAGATTAATTTTTATTGCATAGATTATGCGAGACATCCACCTGGCACGATGTAAAGCACCTGGCTTTAGAAATTTGACTCCACGTGGTGGTACATCTCCTAGATTGATTGTAAGTTCCAGGACCTCTCTGTAATCATCTCGGATTTGTGTGGAGGTTAGATGTTTCTTACAAATAACAAGCAGTTCATCACGTCCTGGAGTATCAGGAAAGGTTTCAAAATTTTCTTTATTGATGGAGTTCCAGGCAGACTTAAAGCGTTTGAATATCGGAATATCGGAATACTGGCGGAACAAAGACACGCCTCAAAAACATTGGATGCAATAAGTTCAATTATATGGTGCCAGCATGCAATGTTTAGTAAGTCTTCTCCAAGCTTTTGTTCTATTTGTGCAGTAGCTCCCTTTTTAGGACCCTTGCTCGTGGCAGTTGTGTCAAAGCACATACCTCAATGCGATCAATTAAGTTCCAGTCCTTTAAACATTCGACAACTGCTACTTGATGAAGTCAATTTGGCAGACTTTGTTTCTTCCTCCTTTCTCTTTTACTTTCCCTACGTGCTAACCGTTCTTAGCTGACTCTCTCTTCCTTTTACGATCTTCTTTCTCTGATAATGCTTTGTCAACGTTAGCCATATATCCTTTTCTTCCCTTCTGTTTTTGAGCTTGGAGGAATTCTGTCTTCTTTAATCTTGATCATCTCGTGCGCTTTTTGGCGAGCAATATCAAAGAGATCGTTTAAACTGTCCTGAAACAATATCTCTTTCTCACGCTGAGTTTCGGAGCACCGGAATTTTAATTTTTGGAGTGTTCAATATTCCGCATATACCTTTTGACTCATTGGTATAACATTATAATCAGCTCTTGTTGGAATTCTAGCTCGTTCCCAAAATTCAACTACCTCTATGTAAACTGCTTTAGAAGCTTCTCTTAGAGTTTTCTTTTCCTTAAGTAAATAAAAAAGACGACGGAGCACATCACCTTTGGAAAGAAGTTTTCTCCCGCATATCATTTCAATTGGTTGTCCAATGAGCCATATTTCGATATTTCTGCGAGTTTTCATTGAGGAACTTGCCATTTCTAATATGATTATTCACTATTACAACACTGCAAACGAACTGCAATACACTACAAACAATACACTGCAAATGACTGCAAACAATACACTGCAAATGACTGCAAACAATACACTGCAAACGACAGGTTGGCAAAAGACTGAGGCTTGTGAATAAAAAAAAACGATTGATATAGGAACGCCCTTTCAACACGTTTACGCAAGATGAGCACTTAATGGGAAAAGCGACGAAATCTATTTCATGGAAAAACGTGCATCAAGTATCAACAGAACAGATGCGATTCTTGCCTCAACGTGTTCAGTACCGCTCATACAAGATGTGCTTTGGAATATTTAACTACAATAAGCATACAAAAATCTATATTATGCAAAAATTGATATACTGTATATCGAAATATTTTTCGTAAAGACACAATAAATCTATATCATGGGGAAGAAGCAAAAAAGGTTTTAAAAAACATCTAAATTCAAATGCGATGTGGCACCACTTAGAATTTTTTGATCTTATTCAAATTTTATATTTAGAATTTTTTCAACATAGGTAACAATTTTAAAGAGTAAGACCTACGAATTTTCAATATTTATTTTTTTTTGGACCACCCTAAATTTTATATATATATAAGATAAGAAAGATGTTTGAGGTGAATTCGATAGAGGAAACTACAGTAATTATAAATTACTTTCACTGTTTTAAAATGTAATTTTATTTACTCGTAAACTGTTTTAATTTGATTTGATTTTTATGAATAACTAATTAATGAAATGTAAATAAAAGTTATATAATTAAATTTCTTATTCCTCTTTTCTTAATAATATGTACTGCAATTTAATATTTAATAAATTATAAAGTTTTTAAATTACCTGAAATCAGAAAGTGTTATTTGAATTACCATCATTGCCCGAAAGAAGTGGTGGGAATGGGGAAGTTGAGGGAAGAACATGTACACTGTACAGCATGTTGATATGTTTTTAAAGTTTTTGCAAAATACAAAAGTTATATATTTAATTATGTATTTTCTATATAATATACTTGACTACTTATTAATAATAATAATAATTAAGATGGAGGGGTTTAAGGCTACCTTTTATAGAAAGAATTAAATGTTAAATGTACTTTCATCAGTAATAATTTTACTTAAATTTAAATTCTTTAAGATTCTAATAATAGGCCTACGACATTCCAAGATCGAGATTGAAAGGGAAAGAGTTCAGAGGAGAACATCTGGTAATTATTCATCCCTTCTCTCCTTCCTTCATTCACTGTCTGACGTATGGTTTCTTTGGGGGTTAGAGAGTCTTTCTCTTCCATACAGGGCGAGGGCGTCTGTTGGTCTTCTTTTGGGGCTAACAAGGCCTGGAGTTCAGAGTTCCGCAACTACAAAAGGGAGTTTGTTTTTCACACCTAGTTGAGCCCGGGTATTTGTCCTCTTCTACTCACATTCGCGTTTCTCTTCCTTCTTTTTATCCATCTTTTCCTCGTTCTTCTATTTAAATTTTTATTCTTCGCCGTCTCCTTTGTTGTTGGTCACATCGGCCATCGGCCACCGACCATACAACATACAACATCCCTTTAGGCATGAGAAATATATATTGTTTCATCCATTTAAAATAATGTATTCAATTTTCTAACAACCACAAATTTATCAGATTTTGTTTGAAATGTAAAATGTAAAATCAAGAATTATGTCTTTCTTATTTTCAAAAACTTCAAAGGATTTCTTGATTTTTAATCAGAGTCTTTTGAAGAAGTTGGCGAAGTGAGGTGAAGTTAAATTTTTGTTGTGTGACGAAGTTTAATTAGAACATTCCAGCAAGAATGTTAATTAACCGGGAATTCCATGGCACGCAGACTCTACGTAGAGTGATGAATGCAATGCAAAATTGTTTAGCAAGGAAAAATCTCTCATATCTGTGAATCTGAATGTTATGGAATTTGCGAAATTTTTTCAAATATTTTTACATCAGTAAATAGTTAATTTTCTTGAATAATGTTGACCTAACGGGAAACGGTGTTGCGGCATAGCAAAAATATAGCTCACATTTTTATAAAAATGAGAGCAAGAATAAAATGGGGTTCTAATTCGAAAGGAATTATAGGGAGTTTACCCATCCAATTACTGAGTAGGCCCAACTTCTAAATAAAGAATATTATATGCTTCAGAACTTCCCAATTGCAGCATTAGTATTTAAGCGTTATTTTTACCTACACATGATGCATAATTGGCCCGTTGAAAGCCAGGGTGATCTATCTGCAAAACTATTAAAATTATTATTCTTTTCCTGCAGGCGATCTATATGCATAGATCACTTTGTAACACGTTGAGTGAGCGAGTAACGCCTCAGTAACTTCAGTAATGATGGGGTTGTTTAACCACATTCACAACATCTAAGGTCATATGATGGAGAGGGCCTACAGCTTTACGTGAGATCTGGACGCATTGGACGGTCTCCCATCTAACTACTATCCGACCCAATGTCGCTTAACTTCGCTGATCAACTGGAAGCGGTGTTATGACATTGGCTACGACGCAGCCCACGCCTCAGTAACATTTCAGGCATAACTACTCACTCACTCAACGCGTTACAAAATGATCAATGCACATAAATCACCAGCGGAAAAAGGACAAGTATTTTAATATTTTTGTAGATAAATCACTCTGGCTTTCAAGCCTCCAATTGTCTCCCCAGAAAGAGGAAAACTAATGAATTGGGGAAAATCCAGCAAACATCCGTAATCCCCCCGCGCAGCGGGCCACAGGAGCTGGAAAAATTAGATGAAGTAAACTTATAGATACTAAAAGGCTTGGTATGTACCCCATTTCGGAATAGGGATGGGTATGACTTCGTACATAAATCGAGAGAAATAAGAAAGTGGACAAAACACCGTAACAAGAAATCCGAGAATATCTACAGGGTGATTAACTTAAAAGTGTGCACTGCAGAGTATATAACAGGCTTTGCAGTGCACACTTTTAAGTTGATCACCCTGTGTAATTAATTATAGTACTCTGGTAGTAACAATGATAGTAATAGACGAGTTCATAAATTCGTATACGAACAATTCGATACCGATTGGGTATCATCCCACTCAGTGTGACTCTCATTTGATTCGGCGCTCAACAGTAACAAATCCGCGAGTGAGAATGTCAAAGGAAGAAATTCTCAAATAGATCTATTCTCATTTCATAACATTCTCATCCTCGGATTTCCCACTTCGATTCAGGTCAGGTTAGCGCTTCGTTTAGGTTAAGTTAGGAAATATTAACCCTTCTCATTTTGGCACCTTTAGCGCAAATGCGAATAGGAATGACATTCTTTCTCATAGAAACTTTTTTTTTCCACAAATATGTATTTCTCACTTTTTGCCTTCTCACTCGCGGTCCGGGAATGGGAACAGAAATGGAAATAAGACTGAGTGGGAAGTAATCACGGATTGCATCCACCAAAACTAAATAAAAAGAAAAATTACAGCTCCTATGATGTCGTGTTCCCTTCACTTGACTGAATAAGAAATTTATGGACAATGCATGATACTTAGATACATCAAATAGATACGCCTTCACATAAATACAATGCTACAGTAATCTTAATTCTTTTTTTTTTAATTTGCTCAAGTATCAAATGTTTCTCGACTTCAATGTAGTTCCAACTACCATATATATATATATATATATATATATATATATATATATATATATATATATATATATATATATATAAATAAATAATGTAGCGACAGAGACGCCTTCAAATACTTTCGTGATTTCCACTTGACAATACCCGCTGTTCCATTGACACAACCACGACCAACATGACGTCACATCACGATGATTCACTCAAGGCATTCCCTTTGCTTTGAACGTCACCCCTCGAGTTCGTTATAAGGGATTCTCCGGTACGACGCCTCACTCGCACCACTTCTCTCTTCTGAAGAAATTTTTCAGGGACACGTTAGATCTCATCACGCAAACAACGTTGTAACAGGCCCCATTTGGCCTGGTGTCATTCACCTAACTTTATATAAAGATTTTCATTACCTCCAGTTATTATAATATCGAAGTCATTAATCAGGTGCACATGTAGAACATTTCAACACAACTTTCATTCAAACAACTGCAACTTGTATATCACTTATTTTAGGCACAATATACATATATACTGGGTGGCGCAAAAGTCGCGCATCATAGGAATTTTCAGTGTTGACTATAATATATTATTTTTTCTTTTAGGTAGGGGATGACTGCGAAATTAACAATAGACGAGAGGCTGAGCTTGGTTTTAATGTATGGAATACGAGGTACAACAAATCGATGAATTGGTACAGAATTTAAATTTTGTACCAATTCATCGATTTGTAGTACCTGGTATTCCATGCATTAAAACAAAGCTCACTCTCTCGTCTATTGTTAATTTCGCAGTCATCCCCCTTCCTAAAAGGAAAAAAATAATATATTGTAGTCAACACTGAAAATTCCTATAATGCGCGACTTTTGCGCCACCCTATATAATATATATATATATATACACAGGGTGTCCCATAAGTCTGGAACCATAGGGTAAAATAAGTAATTCATGTTTTTCCGTTTATGCAAGTGCCCATGATGTCTTTGAGTAAGGAAGAACGCATCCAGGTAATTCTGCTCGTAGGAAATCGGAGTCAGAGGGAGGTCGCTGAGGAATTTAACAGATTGCATCCGGACCGCGCGCCGATAACACACAGCTATGTCGGCAAACTTGTTCAGGGAAACGAGATCCATAGGAGATAAACCACGCAGTGGACCTCCGAGGACATCCACCGACAATGACACAGCCGCTACCATCCTCACTCATTTCACAAACAGTCCCCAAAAGTCTCTTTTGCGTTTTTATTGCCGTTTTTATAATTTTTTCCCTATGGTTCCAGACTTACGGGACATCCTATATATATATATATATATATATATATATATATATATATATATATATATATATATATATTATATATAAGGTCTGTTCAAAAAGTATCCGGACAGGGTGTTTATATTTAGAAAACGGTCATAGTCCAGGCAATTTGTAGTTAGACCTGGGCAAAATTGCTTCAGAAGCTTTCTAAACTGTTTCCAGCTCAGGAACCATTGCCGAATAACATATCCAAAATCCGACAAAATTGGACCAAGGGAACACCCCCAAAAATGAAATTCAAAATGGCGGACTGGATGTTTCCTACGAAAAAAAAAAATATATAATTTACGCTTTTATTTATAGAGATACATTTGATGCTTTTTCTTTCAGTTGTAATGTTTTAAATAATTCAACAATATACAACACAACCAGTTATTACGCAAATATAATGTTATATAGCTTTTTACAGATTTTTATAATCAATAATACAACAATTATTTTTTTCCCAGTTTCAAGTTATGTTCATTACAGAAGAAGTGATACCTGGTCACAAACATACAGAAATTAATCCCCTTCATCACTATCATCGGATAGATTACCGGTACTTGGGTTGTTATCGCAACCACTGATTTGGCACTCGCCACAAGCGGCTGAACAGGGCATTCCATTACGCTTGCATCCACATCTTGAAGTAGCACATTTCGTCTTGCAGGAGCAGCGGATCATGTTGAGTAGATAATTTGGAGCTGGTGGCTTGTCGCAGGCTGTAGGGTAGTAGGAATTATTCTTTACATACCAACCCCACTGTTCTGCATCGATCTTCTCTTCTGTAGACTTCCAGATTAGTATTTGAAAGTATGTGCGAAAGCTGTGGTACTTTGTGGACGCATCGGTAGGTGGCAAACGTTCGGGTGTAACAAAAGATTTAGCTGTAGCTACCTTTTCAACTAACATTCGATGACGTAGTGCGTTAGTGGATTCAAGTGTTTTGCAGCCATACAACAGAAGCATTGCCTTTCTTCCAGCGGCTTCAATGTCAGAGTGTTGGCAACAATCAGAACAGAATGTATTTGCAACTGAACGGAGTTCAGCCACCTTCATCAGTGTGTCGAATGCTTTGGCTTTACCGATCGAAAAAATTCTGGATGTGCTATCACAGCCCGTGAAAGCATGCACAAACAGGAGATACTTGCAGATGTCATTGCCTAACAATGATTGAATGCTGAGAATATCATACACAGGATTAGGAGATGGTCCCCGTCTTATATCGCTGCGATAGTACAACTTGAAACCACTGTCCTTGGCATGGTACAAAAGGAGAATCAGCAAGTCGGTGTCTTCCCCTATTACTGTTGTAGTTGCATTTTCTGATGAGGAAACTGCTGCACGAACGATGTCCACATCAGCATCCCCATCTGCGTTGTGAACAGTACACCCGTGCTTCTTCAACATCTCACCTACGAGGGAAATAAATGCTTGCTTGCTTGTTTTCATTAGCCAAGAAGTGTTCCTTCTGGCCAACAAACTTCATGCTTGGACTGAGATTCACATTTCTGCTTGTCTTGGTGCTGCGTCTTCTGTGGGTCATGTCCTTGATCGTAAGAGAGCTGCTGTAGCCATCAAAAACAATGATTGCTTTTCCATATGTTTTCAGAGTGAAATCGGCATATGAGTTGGCGATGCTGTCATATGTTTCATCTTGACGCCAGGAAACACGATGTAGTAGAGATCCACCATCCAATACGTACTGGTCTGTGCACTGAATTTCTTGAACTTCTTCCATGCGTAAAGTGTCAGTGTATTTGATTATTGCATGAGCTAGCTGAGACTTATCGGGTTTCCTCAAGATACTTCGTGATTCGAACAATGCAGGAGGATATGCACACAGTTCGTAACACATGACATCTTCAAGATTCATGTCTCCGCCAGTGGCAACAGTCATCATTCTCTGAAACAGTAGTGCAGGATCTACTTCTATATCTGAAGCATCAGTGATCACAACGGCAGAAGCAGATCCTAGTGTTTTCACTTTGTCAGATCTTTTGGCAGAATATGTAAAGGCTTGTTTCCCAATCATTTTTACGACAATGTTCGTACCGATTGAATGCAATTGATGAACGTTAACTCCAGGATCAGCAGTTAGCCCTGTTGCAATGTTGCAGAGACCCGAGGTAGAATGGAATGGGGATAAGGATTCCAGACGTTCAAGTACCTTCTTCATGTCATTACTGTCCCTGATTTGTCTACTTCCCCTCATTTCCTTGTGCTGTTCACTACTTTCCAACAAAACTCTGGTGTATTCCTGCATTGCTAAGTTATAAGTGGAACACAGAGGCATAGAAAAGAGCCACGTTGTCCTTTGGATGTCTGTAAATCCACTTCCGCGTGTCAGTCCGCCTCTGCTTTTCAGGGAACGCATTAGTACTTGTTCTATCACCAGGTCTGTGCCGAGTCCGGCCCATAATCTGTCGCTTCTTCTTACCACAAAACTTACCTTCCTGGAACATTTTGTTAACGGCTGGATTTTCAGAAGGCAAACTTAACATTTTCTGCAGGTACAGGTATATCGATTTCAGGTAATTGTGATGTCCGGCTGCTGCAATTATGGGGATGGTCTCCAGCATAGCTTGCAAGTGCAAATCCCACGAGCCGGTTCTGTCTGCTGTTATCAAGGAACGTGCAATGTTGATCATTCGCTGATATTCCAACCAGAGTTGACTTGTTTGCGAAGCAGATTGTAGGTCAGTTTTCTTCGCATCCAAAGTGGTAGCAATCTGAGACAATGCATTCGAACCGATTGTTTGGCGGTCATAACATCGTCGAACAGGTCACAAGCTTCCTTATGGAGGTCATGATGAGTTCCATCTTCATTACGAGGGAAAACGTCTGCGACTAGTAAGGTACTAAGAGCTGCATCTACTATCATATGACCACGTATCGCTCTTGAAACAGCTTTTCCAGACATCATGTGTTGCACGGCATTTGGTCCGTATATTTCTTGAAGTACTTCAGACAATCCTGAACCATTCATAAGAGTACCGACTGCTCCCAAAAGATTCATCAGAGTGTGAAATGATCCCAGCATTAAAACAATGTCCTGCAGGTCTCTCTGTTCATTGATGATTTGGGAAGCTTTCCAGAACAAAGGCTGATCAAAGATAATAATGCATGGGACTTTTTGATCGCGTGCTATCTTGCTCAAATATAGTAATGTCGAAAATATGCAGGTCATGTCAGTTGGCGACATATCTATGATGAGAAGGAACGTGATCGACGCCACACCTGGATGTGAGACACTTGATCCACCGTGAATTGCCTGCATTGTTCCGGACCAACTTAGACCTGATCTTTCTGCTGAAGATATCTGCCAGAGAAGACTAAGTCGACTTATGGTGGCAGTGGGTACTGGAAGTTCGCGGAATGAGATGTCCCTCAACATGCTTCTCGCGTGTCTATATTCCCTAATGTCAACGGTTGCAATCTTCTTAATGTCATTGTCACCAACATTACGCCTGTGAATAGAAGGGTGGATCTTGATCTTCGGAGTTATTGCGGCAATCATACCCATTCCATGAAGGGTATTCTTCCCATCCAAAGTGCAGACATCATGATCGACGTTATCTGCTGCTAGAAGGACTGCAGTGTTTTCATCAACAGTAAAAGAGCAGACCCACTTGCCAGCGCCGCGTTTCTTTCGAATCTTGTTACTTCTGCATACGACGAACAGTAACCCAGCTGATGGAGAACGTCAATAAGGTACCTTGACTTAAAGTTGTGGTGTAGCTGAACCGACAAACCGATCTGTAGTGGACATAGTAATCCTCTAGGACGGGTTGCTTGCATAATGCTCTGCCCAATTGCACCTATTTTCTTGAAGCATCCTGTCCCGCAAATGCTTTTGATAATAGCAATTTCAGACTGTTGGGAATGTAATCAAGAGCACTTTCTGCAGTGATGTCATTTGGAGATGGATACACATCTTTTCTAGGCGAGTCCACAGACTTGATATCACTTCTGATTATTTTTGCAGCAGCTTCTACTAGGTAAATCTTCTGTAGCTCTATATCTATATCACATTCTTTCGAGTTTTTGTGATAATCTATAAGAATTTCATTAGCTGTCTCTCGTAGTGTTACTACATCTGCCTTCCCACTTTCACCTGATATTATGATCTTGTCTCCGTAACGTTCTAAAAGCTTTCTCTTCATGTGCCTGCGTTCGTAGACAGAGCTCTGACTTCCTTGAAGATATTCCTCCATTTTGGAAATTAGGTCTCCAATCAACAGTTGTTCATCATCATTCTCTTCCAGGTAAGCACAGGTCTGAAGGAATGCTTGGTGTTGCTCTTCATTAGTTGGTCTCCCTTTCTTCGAATCATGATCGTCGGAGGAGTATGCGCGAGGAATGTTTTTTCCACTTCGACAATTTACGCTGCAGGTGTGATGGTAGAAACAATCTGCAGCAGGAAGATCACGAAGATAATACTCCAGACGGCCTTTTACATTAAACGACCATTCATCGCAGCGGCTTTCACAGCACCTTTTTATGGTTTCGGAGAACTCTGTAGTTCTTATTTTGACATGCTCTGATTTTGGTTTGTGTTTGGAAAAAAAGTCCACAAAGGTATCACAAAACAAACAGTGAGTAGCACTGGAAAATGCGTATTCATGAAAACGAGCACTTTTCCTTGGTATTGCCTCGGCTGCGGTCTGTCGCTTCTTTATTTCAATGGTCTTTTATCCGTAAACCTTTTCCTACATACAACGTGAACACTTATTCCAGCTGTTGCAACAACATCGCTTCCAGGGCTGCGGCTGGATGCATTTATACCATCTGCTCCTTTTTGCGAGATGTGAACCACTTCCTGTCCGCTGTCCAATTTCTCCTTACAAATCACGCACAATTCTTCAGGGGTCTGCATTCTTGAAGGCGGACGCACACCGAGTCAGTCTGAAACAGAAAACACAAATTAATAAACTGTGTTGCAGTATTTAAAAGGAGTACATAATAACAGTTTTAAAGAAAATGACAAGCACAAATACGCAGATTTGATAGTGGGTAGTAGGAATTAAAGAGTTGTATATAATATAAGTTTATAAAGATGTAGCAATGTCCATTCTCACATACACTCCATACAGTATATTTTATTTACATTACGTGACGTCATAGTTTAATACTAGCCGCCTAATACAATTTTTAGTGTCATATAGGTTAATTTAGAAACGAAAATGTGTTTTAAAACATTTTACTGATCAAGAAAAACGTCATAACTCTCTCTACAAAGCGAAATTAAAATTTATTGTATTTCGTAGGAAACTGCCAGTCCGCCATTTTGAATTTCATTTTTGGGGGTGTTCCCGGGGTCCAATTTTGTCGGATTTTGGATATGTTATTCTGCAATGGTTCCTGAGCTGGAAACAGTTTAGAAAGCTTCTGAAGCAATTTTGCCCAGGTTGAAGCTATTTTTGCTCTTGATTGCCTGGACTATCACGCTTGAAGTTGTGACTGTGCTAAACATGTCTCTGCATGTCGAGACAAGTTGACTGATAGGGTTGCACTTTATTGCGTAGCGTCAGTCCACTTCGGTGACCCGACAAAGTTAAACGTGTTTGGTTTCGCTGCGATTACTTCATGTTACTTGTTTTTTTTTACTGTGAAGGTGTTGTGCACCATGAATATGCTCCACAGGGACAAACAATCAACAAAAAATTTTACATTGAAGTTTTGAGACGTCTACGTGAAGCAGTTCGGAGGAAACGGCCGCAGAAATTGGAGTCCGGAGACTGGATGCTTCATCACGATAACGCGCCATCTCACTCGTCGCAACTTGTCCATCAATTTTTGGGCAAAAACTCTACCCCCCAAGTACAGCAGTCTCCATATTCGCTAGATTTGGCTCCATGCGACTTTTTTGGTTTCCGAAGCTCAAACAAACCCTGAAAGGACACCGATTCGATTATGATGAGACCATTAAAAGAAATTCGACGGAGTAACTTTTGGCCATTCCGAAAAGTGCTTTGGAAAAATGTCTCCAACAGTGGCAGGATCGTTGTTCAAAGTGTGTGGTTTCAGAAGGAGCGTACTTTGAGGGAGATTAAGCCCCAAACCCTGTAAGTACCATATTCTGTTTATAATTGCATCAGTCCAGATACTTTTTGAACAAACCTCGTGTGTGATATATATAATGAAAATAACCACGGAAGAAAACGAAAACACGAAATGGTGCTCAAGCGCTTTCGTCTAATGATATCCTCACGAACAATGAAATTAATAACAAGTTCGAAACAATATATAGGTCACAAAAAAAAAAAAGATAATATGATTGGTGCACAAAAAATTAGAGGAGGAGCATACAAATTTATATGGAAAAGCTACCACAGTTTTAGCACCTTGCGCTTCTTGTCTAAATCCGTTCTGAACGAATTCAAAACAACAGGAACAAGCGGAAAAAGGTCCTGGCTAATGTTGACATTGTTGCGGTACGTCGACGATATTTTGTGTATCTGGCCCATGAAGCGTGACCTGGATGATTTCCTCCTTCAGTTAAATAATCAAGTCCCCTCTATTAAGTTTACTTTAGAAGTGGAACAAAACAACTCAATCCCGTTTTTGGATGTGCGTGTACATAGGGAAAGCCCAGGTTGTAAGTTTAGTATTTATCGGGAAAAAACAGATAATTTGTCCTACGTACACTTTTACTCCGGACATGACACCCCTTCAAGAAAGTCATATTTTCTTCAATGTTTCTCCGCACTCTTTGGATCGCCAGTCCGGAATACATGGATGCCGAATTAGAAAAAAATCAACAGTATTGGAAGTGATTTGTGTTAGCCGCCTGCGTTTTTGGAATCTTGTCTTAACAAGGCAAAACGAAATTTCTATCGTGTGAATAATAACCCTCGCACTTTGTCGAAAAATATTTTAGTACTTCCATTTTTCCTAGTCTTTTTAGGCATTGCTAATGTACTTAAACTTTTGGACATTAATGTAATATTTTCATATGACAATATTGTGAAAAATATCATAGTAAAAAACAGTCATACCAATAATTCAGGCATTATCTATAAAATTGGTTGTAAACAATGTAATTCCTTTTACATTAGACAGACGGGAAAGGATTTGAACATGCGTGTAAAACAGCATCAATATTCCGTTAGAACGGGACAGTCGTCCAATGCCCTTTTTGTCCATTTGTCAGAGTTATCCCATTGTATTGATTGGAATAATACTTTAGTTTTGTTTCACTCAAGCAACATTGTTGATAGAAATATTCTTGAGTCTGCCATTATTCAACTTGCAAACAATTTCAACATTAGCCAGGGACTTTTTTCACTTGATCATGTTGTTTTGAATTCATTTAGAACGGATTTGGACTTTCCATATAAATTTTCCATAGAAATTTGTACCCTCCTCCTACAATTTTTTGTGCACCAATCATAGTATCCTTTTTTTTTCTTTGTGACCAATATATAGTCTCGAACTCGTTATTAATTTCAATGTTCTTGAGGGTGTCATTAGACGAAAGCGCTTGCGTACCATTTCGCATTTTCTTTATCCTTCGTGGTTATTTTTATCATAAATATTATTCACGTGTTATTTTCGTGAAATTATATACAGGGTGGGCCGTAAGTTTCCATACATAGGAAAATTTAAATTATGGTCTTCACGTGCGTCGGTATTTGGATCAGCAGTTTCCGGATGCTCGGATTGGTCGGCGTGGTCCTGTGGAGTGGCCTCCCAGATCCCCAGATCTCACCCCCCTTGATTTCTATCTTTGGGGGCACTTGAAGGCCATGGTGTATCAGGAAAAGATACGAGACATAAATCATCTAAAGGAACGTATCACCAACGCCATTACAAGCATAACGTCAACTGTGCTAATGCGTGTTCATCAACAGTGGGGAACACGTATTGAAATGTGTTTTCAAAACAATGGCAACCATGTAGAGCATATTATATAAATAAAAATGGTTGTCCATAAAAAAATGTTTATTTTTCCTATGTATGGAAACTTACGGCCCACCCTGTATATATATATATAATATATATATATATATATATATATATATATATATATATATATATATGATGAAAAGAACCACGAAGAAAAGGAAAGAAAATGGTGCTCAAGCGCTTTCGTCTAATGACATCCTCATGAACACTCATTAGACGAAAGCGCTTGAGCACCATTCTGTTTCCTTTCCTTCGTGTTTCTTTTCATCATAAATATTTTTCACGTATTACTTTCGTGAAATAATTTTCATATATATATAATATATCGGGTGGACAAAAAAAGAGGGAGCCCTCGAACTTTGGCTGTAAAATCCAAAGTTATGGTCAGAATTCAATATTTTTTTTTCACACCCCACAACTAAGTAAATTGCCTATACGGTGAGCGGATTTCAAAGAAAACTAATGAAAATTACGGATTTATTGAACATTTCTTTATGCCACTGGAAATTCTCCATTTACACTACGACTGCATTGTCGGGTCGGCAAAAAAAAAAGGGAGACCTTCTAAATCCTTCATATCTCGGCAAATACGGTACATAGAACCATGAAATCTTAGTACGTTAGTACTAGGTAATTTTATGGTTTGTATGCCATCTTTTAGCATTTTAGCCGAGAAATTGGATTTATGGCGAATATTCCAGAAAAATCTTGCTTATCATAGATTTAAGTTCATAATTAAGGCGATTTTAATTAACGGAAGCCAATTGCAGGAGGTTTGGACAAGCTTCTCAAGAAAATCGATAAAACAGGAGATATCAAAAGAATAACAGATAGCGGTATTAAATTTGGCCACCAAACAGTCCTAATTTAAATCCTGTCGATTACGGCCTTTGGGAAAATTTGTCAGAGAGAATTTATCGGGTCAAAGTAAGAAATGTCGCTCATTAACGACAGCTTCTTCTGGAAAAATGGAATGAACTACCACAAGAACAAATCAATAAAGCCATAGATATGAGTTCCGTCCTAGACTGAAAAAGGTTGTAGAAGTTCGTGGTAAACATATCGAGCAGTTTTTTTAACATCAAGGTAACACCATATGTGAGTACTTTGTAACTTTTTATCTGCACATACAATGCAATAGTAGTGTAAATGGAGAATTTCCAGTGGCATAAAGAAATGTTCAATAAATCCTTAATCTTCATTAGTTTTCTTTGAAATCCGCTCACTGTATAGGAAATTTACTTAGTTGTGGGGTATGAAAAAAATATTGAAATCTGACCATAACTTTGGAATTTACAGCCAAAGTTTGAGGTCTCCCTTTTTTTTTTTTTGCCCACCCGATATATATATATACAGGGCGTCCCAAAAAAATGTATACACACTTTAACAGCTGATAGCTCAATTGATGTTTCTTTCTTTCCAAGTTAAACCCATTAGAATTAATAATGGCAGTCAGACTAAGCTTTGAACAAAGGAAATTCATTCTAAAATGCTACTGGAAGTGTGAAAACGCAGTTGAAGTGCAAAGACAGTTTAGGAGGGAGTTTCAAACAGATCCACCAACGCGACTTACCATCACTCGAATTAGAGATAAGTTTGAAGCCGATGGAACTGTTCAGAATGTCCACAAGAAGCGTTCCGGAAGACCACGGACATCGACAAGCCCCACAAAGCAAGAAAGAGTACTGGAAACGTATCACCAAAGTCCAAGAAAATCTGTGCGGCAAGCGAGTCGTGAGGTAGGAATTTCAGAATAGTCTGTCCAACGCATTTTGAAGCGCTGTCAATGGAAAAGTTACATTCCAAGATTAGTCCATGCTATTAATGAAGATGATCCGGACCGAAGAGTGGAGTATTGCGAGTGGTACTTGGCACGATGTGGATGTGGATTGGACGAAGGGGTTTCGTAGAATACCCTCCGCGTTCACCAGACCTCACACCACTAGACTTTTTTTTATGGGGATACTTAAAAGACAAAGTCTACGCTATAAAACCTGCAACAGTCGCTGAATTGAGAGCAGCCATTGAACGAGAATGCACACAAATACCAAACGAAATGTTTCGTGATGTTTGCGATTCCATTGCTTCGCGTTATCAGCAGTGCCTCGACCAGAACGGACGTCAGTTTGAAAACAGGCGTTGACAAAACAATTAAATAATGTCTGTAGATTCTATTACATTTTGAAAATGAAATGTATTTTAATAAACACTGCCTTTATAAGTATTTAAAGTGTGTATACACTTTTTTGGGACGCCCTGTATATATATATATCGGTAAAGGCAACATCCATATCCGGTATTCTTTAAGGCAGTAGGGGGTAGGGCCCGAACCTGTGCTACCTTACCCCGAGTCATTTAAAAGGGGATGGCCGGCCCGCCGCTTCGTTCGTTGTGACGTAAAATACAGAAAAAAAAACCTCCCAGTTCTGGGCAGCATTGGGGTTCGAACCCACTACTCAGCGGAGTCTCAACACTGCCCGGCGGCGCCCTAACCGATCGAGCCACGACACACACACACACACACATATATATATATATATATATATATATAACTTGTGTGTATATATATATATACAGGGTGATTCACGACGAAATGTCATAACTTCGGGAGCTTATAGCTGAGGTCATTCCCAGTCAAAAACTTCATATGAACATACGAGGGTGTGTTGAAAAAGTTCCCGAACTGGTTATGCTGCGCGCGCATCACATGACGCGCATGAGCTTCATGTGATGCATCTTGTAGTGTGACTCAGTCTGTGTCCAAAGACGGTTACCGCTTGTTGGTATCATATTTTGTTCTCTCGATATTTATTGTTTTGTGAAGTCATTTTGTGTGTGTGGTCGCATTTTGCGTAGTTGAATAAGGGCTACTGTTGAAGAAAACGTGTGTGCATAAAATTTTGCGTTAAGCTGGGCAAGACTGCTTCTGAAACCCATGCCATGCTGAACACAGCATTTGGCAATGACGCCTTAAGTCGGACAACCACTTTTGAGTGGCACAAGCGCTTTAAGGAAGGCCGAACGTCGACGGAGAACGATGCAAGGGTGGGACGACCTTCCACTTCAAGAAATGATGACACTGTTGCTTGTGTTCGTGAAATGATTCGAGGGAACCGTAGACTGACAGTCAGGTTAGTCGCAGACGAAATGAATATTTCGATAGGATCACGCCACACGATACTCAGAGAATTTGGGGACACGTTGTGTGTCAGCCAAATTTGTGCCATGACTCTTAACTGCCGAGCAGAAAGAACAACGTGTTGTTGTGTCTCAAGACCTCCTTCAGCGTGCCAATCTTAATGAAAATTTTCTCAGAAACATCGTTACTGGTGACGAGACTGGGTGTACGGGTATGACGTTGAAACAAAACAACAGTCATCGTAATGGAAGTGCGTGACGGTCGCCATTATTCAAATGCACAAAATGCGACAAAACACACACAACGACTTCACAAAACAGTAAATATCGAGAGAACAGAATATGATATCAACAAGCGATAACCGTCTTTGAACACAGACTGAGTCACACTACATCATGCATTACATGACGCGCATGCGCGTCATGTGATGCGCGCGCAGCATAACCAGTTCTGGAACTTTTTGAACACACCTGTAGGTCCGATTCTCAACGGTTTTGTAGCTATGGATGTTTGAATGTTTAAAAATAAGAATAAACGAACAAATAGCTGCTAAAGTTTTTATTCATGAATTTACAATAACTGTTCAAAATGACTACCCTCGGTTTCAATACACATCGCGGCTCGTCTGTGAATCGTGCGTGAAGCTCGCATTAGTTCATTACGATTGTCCTTTATGAGGGTTGCAGCATCCAAAATGCGACGGAGCAATGCATCTCATGTTTCCACTTTTCTCTGGTACACCAGCTCTTTCATGCGCCCTCACAGATAAAAATCTAGAGGGGTTAGGTCCGGAGACCTGGGTGGCCAATTTTGTGCAGCACCACGACCGATCCATCGACCAGGGAAGCGATCATCGAGATGTGTTCTCACTGCACGGCTAAAATGGGGAGGAGCTCCGTCTTGTTGGAAGTACATACGCAATCGTGTTGCCAAAGGTACATCATCTAACAGTGGCGGCAGTTCGTCTTGCAGAAATCGTAGATAAATGTCACCTGTAAGACCACTTCGAAGATAAACGGACCAATCAGCTGACCGTAGAGAATACCACACCACACATTGACATTGAACCGATGTTGAAAATTACTTTCCACAATGGTATGAGGATTCATTTCTGACCACACATGTGAATTGCGAGTGTTGTTAACACCGTCGCGGGTAAATTGAGCCTCATCACAGAACAAGACGTATCGATGCAAGTGTCGATCGGCATTGAGCCAATTACAAAATTCCAGCCGTTGGGCACGATCCCCAGGTTGGAGGTGCTGAACGCGCTGTACGTGGTGTGGATACATGTCTTCTTCTGTAATGTTCTGCATACTCTCATTTGAGAAACTCTAAGACGTGTGGAAATCCTTCGCATACTAACATGAGGACTCCGCTGTACCATCTGAATAATGTTTTCTTGTTCAACCCCATCTTGTTGTACCGGACGCTCAGATAAAACAGTAACGCTAGGAAATGAACCGCTCTCTCGCAATCTGGAAAACTTTGCTAAACACTCGTCGATCCGGAATTCTTCGATTTGGAAAACGTCGCTGGTATTCAGCAACAGCAGCAGTAGTTTTCCATCACAAAATCCGTAAACATACACCATATCGGCATATTCGGCATTTGAAAACGTAAACGACATTACTGAACGCACAAAACAACAACTGCACGCTGTGAAACACAACACTCTGCTGCGTATTTAGTTCGGTTCAGTAAGTAACTGTCAATTCAGTTCAAGGTCACGCATGCGCATGCTTGGAATTCAAACATCCATAGCTCCATAACCGTTAAGAATCGGACCTATGTTCATATGAAGTTTTTGACTGGGAATGACCTCAGCTATAAGCTCCCGAAGTTATGACATTTCGTCGTGACTTACCCTGTGTATATGTATATATATGTATATATATATATATATATATATATATATATATATATATATATATATATATATATATTTACTGTTTGATTATGGCCTATAAATTTTATAATTATTACTTTAACGCTCTATTTATATTTTTAAAAATAAGAACACACGTAAATAAGAAGACACGTACAAAATATTCCGTGCAAAGTATCTATCCAACTTATAATTGACTAAGAATGTACAGTTCAATAAAAAAAAGAAATGGCATGTAATTCTGTTTGAAAAGATACATTCATTAATTGAAATAATGTGTAACGTAACAAACTGTCACACCATTCACAGCCAGTCCCTAAATATGCTTGAAAATTGATCTAAAATTAGCTCTCGACGCTTCTTGGACGTGCTTAAAAATAAAGAAATTAGAATCTAGTGCTATTTTCGTCTTACTGCGTAAATAGCTCCATGCAGTATATTATTATATATAAACACTTTGGTGAAAGAGTACAACTAACTTTTTATCTTATTTGGTCACGAATTCCAAATTAATATAATTTCACCTTTTTTATATCAATTTGTAACAAGTATTTCACTGAAATGGCTATTTTAAATCTTATGGAAAATGTAAATATAGCTAAGGAGAACAAAGAAATAATGATATCAATATTTATGGATTTGAGTAAGGCGTTTGATGTAATAGACCATAATATTGTACTTAATAAATTATATTGTTACGGCTTTAGAGGAGCAATCAGTGATTGGTTTAAAAGTTATTTGTCTAATAGATATCATTTTGTATCAGTAAATAATGTTTGCTCAACTAAAGCGCTTGTCAAACATAGTGTGCCACAGGGCTCAGTTCTGGGTCCACTGTTATTTTTATTATATATAAATGACCTTCCACGTTCATCTGATATACTGAACTTTATAATGTTTGCAGATGATACAACTGTCTCTTTTTCTTGCAAAGATGTTAATACAGCTAAGAATATATTTCATTCAGAATTCATCAGTGTAATGAAATGGTTGACCACCAATAAACTCTTCCTAAATACCAGTAAAACAAATTTCATGATTTTCACTAATAAAAGAAATGTATATCTTGATGAACTTAATGTTAATGAAATCGCCATAAAGGAGTGTACTGTAACAAAATTTCTTGGTGTAATGCCAGATAAGAATATGCAATGGAGTGATCATGTAAATTATATCGCGAAAAAGATTTCAAGGAGCGTTGCTATAATGTTTAAACTTAGAAATGTAGTCCCTAAACAAGTTTTATTGACTCTTTATCATACTCTTGTTCTTCCTTATATAACATACTGCACCCTTGTTTGGGGAAACTCCGCTAACAACACATTAAATGGTATCTTTGTCATCCAAAAACGAGCAATAAGATTATTATCTGATGCTGATTTCCTTGATCACTCTAATGCATTATTTAAAGAGCTAAACCTACTAAAGCTCAACGATACAACCAAACTGGCACATTTTATTTATTTTTTTACAAGTGTAAGAACAAAATCATTAATTTGCAATGGGTAAATAGATATTTTGTAACTCATCAAGAAATCCACTCGTATCAGACCAGAAATATATCAAAGCTTGTTATACCTCAATTTAAATTGTCTTCATCTCAAAAACTACCCATTTTCATTGGATTGAAACTATGGAATGACTTGCATGCCGATATAAAAAAATATTGTGAATGCAAATTTGTTTAAAATCAAGTTGAAATCCCGATTAATAATGGCATACTAACAAAAATCTAGGATTAATGTCCACTAATATTGTTTAATATTGTCCATTAATATTGTTTAATATTGTAATACATGTTTTAACTATTAATAATACTTATTTATTTATTTATTTATTTATTTATTTATTTATTATTATTAATTTATAACAACTAGCTGTTTATTTTTAATAAGAGCCCAGTAAAGCCTAAATCTTAAGGGCCAAATTAAATAAAATAAATAGTCGAGCTTCACAATTATTCATGTCATTGTAAATTGAAAAATTTATTTATTTTATTATTATTAATAAAGGTTATTCTATCTATCTATCTATCTATCTATTTCCACTCTAATAATAATAATAATGTTCGGGGTGGTCTTAACCCCTTTTGTAACATTCATGATCATTTGAGGTGGGGGTGGTGTGGTACTTACGTGTAGCTTTTCATAAGATATGAGCCGCTGCCCTGTCAAGGAAGAAGACCCAGAGGGGTAGCTTTATCGCTCAGTTCTGTACAGAGTGGCCACAAAGTCCCTTTGCAGTGAAATTACAGCATATCTGCATGTTGCCCTTGTTTTTCATGCAATAGGACTTTGTGGCCACCCTGTAGTCCAATCCATGACTCTAACCCAGAACCTTCAGATTAACAGC
The DNA here is from genome assembly GCA_023014485.1 of Bathynomus jamesi. Classification (NCBI taxonomy): domain Eukaryota; kingdom Metazoa; phylum Arthropoda; class Malacostraca; order Isopoda; family Cirolanidae; genus Bathynomus; species Bathynomus jamesi. The sequence goes on along the minus strand of JAJOZX010010236.1, from coordinate 3,571 downwards.
CAGGGCTTTACCACTCGGCTACCCATGGCGGGTTCTCCTGCATTCAATGAAAACTTGTATAGACTAAATAAAATAGCTTAAATGTTGTTACAAAGAGTTTTAGTAATATTTACTACAACTCGGAAGTAGGTTTCAGGTGAAGTTACACTTTCTTTAGATATAATCCATTTAAAGGTCACATTGAATGCGGGCAACATTGTGGCCACGTCTAACACCGTTTTTCGTTAAATCGGCGAGGTTAACCGACGTTGGGTCTGTTCAGCAGTTGGATGGGTGACCATTCTTTCCGTTTTGATGGTTCGGATCACACGTAAAGCTGCGGGTCACCTCCGTCACATGACCTTTGCCGCTAAGGAGGAGATTAAACAACCCCACCATACATTACTCTATAATTATTCTTAACATTCACTTTCAAAGAGATGTAAAAAGAAATTTGCGGAAAAGGTATGAGAATGTATGAGAATGCAGCAGTATGCGTTATTAATGGAAAAGGAATGTAAAAGGTATAAATATTTTCTCTTTTCTTGTTAAAACATGTGAGAAGTTTTCGTTCATAATTTCCTTTCGTTGTCTCCACTTCTGTGTAAAATTTCAAGAGGCTCAATCCATAATTAAAGTTTCTGTAAAGTAGCTTTTATTTACCTCTACCTTAAGATTGCTTTTCCTACGTTCTTCCGAATAACTTCCAACTTATTACGATAAATTTTATGCGTCTGCTCTTACGAGCAGAGGCATAAGGTTGAAAATTATTCGAAAGTGATTATATAGGACTAACGTTAAGTGTATTTCGGGATTGATCCTTATTGCGAAAAGGAATTAGACTGAATGAAATGCGTGTTTTTGTCCATTAAAACTTTGGATAACGTCCTTTCACTAACCTTGATTGCGAGATATATGACGCCGTACTATGTTTCTTTAAAGCCAGTTTGAAGGAGGTGTAAATATTGTGTCGTGTCGAAATAAAGATTTTCTGCATTTTTTCCTTTCCCCATCAGAGTTTATACATTAGTTTCGAGTCCGGAAAAACTTCATTTCCGCAAAATAGGGTGAATACCACGCTTAAACATCAAACTAGCAATTCTCCGAATGGTGTCACAGCCAAGCGCCCATGCAGGACCTATATTATATTACGTTTTTTAACTGTGAGCAAATAGTCTTCCTTAACAGGAAAGTTAAGAACTTAATGAAATCTCTGAAATGTAAGAGAAAAGTAAATGAAAATTAAAATTCTTTGAAAAGAAGGAAACTTATCAAAGAGCGAGACAAAGAAAAAAAGAGACAAAGTTATTCTCATTTCTACTGAATCCAATTCGTGCTTTATTTCACAGGTTCGTCGAAACTAAATTTAGGAATAATAATAATACGAGTAATAACAATATTTGATTGTTCAACTTCCTAACAGCAAAGGTCATATGACGAAGGGGACCTACAGCTTTACGTGGAATCCGGACCATCTATGCGTTGCTATATTGTCAAAACTCGGAGGACAGTCACCCATCCTGAACAGCAGATGCAGTATCGATGCTGTGCCGCTTAGAGCAGCTGCAATGTCGCCTAACCTTGCTGATCAAACGGAAAATGGTCTTGCGACGTTGCCACTTTGTAGCCCACTAAATTTAGAAAATTGAACCCCAAATTATATTATATTATATAAATAAAATGCAGAACTATCATATCTTTTATTATTTTTGCAGATAAACAAATTTTACTGAGAAATACTTCTCTACTCTCTACTTTACGGTAGATAGGTCATAATAGTAGTACGAGGCAGTACCTACGTCTTCGAGACTAATTTGTCAACTAATCTTGTCTTTCCAGGAACAGAAACTTCCACCGGTTTCCTTTTAATTTTTTTTTGTAGAAAAGAGGGGCATGGGCGGGTGCCCTCAAAAATGACCCCCTTTATAAGAAAGAGAGAGCGAAAATGAAGGTCTCCGAGGCTCACGATGACTTTTTTTTTATTTTATATGCGTAAATTTCGAAAAGATTGTGTAGTGTGTAAAATACATGTATGTGTAGTAAAGAATAGAGGGAGAAGTGTATAGTATGTTTGAGAGCGCTCACAGGGTAGATGAGACGGAAGATCAGCTAAAGGACAGTGACAGGAGAAAACGCATGCAGGGGCGCAGCAAGGATTTTATAAAGGGGGAACCCAAGCCAGCGATCGTTACCAACAGCACTGGTCTACACACACACACAAACACACACGTGTATATGTCAAGGGTGGATCCAGAATGCCGAAGGAATACACAATTTTTTCAAAGGGGACCCAGATTTCTGACCCAGATTATGCTATGAGACACTCCCACATGGATTAATGATTGAGTGATGGTTGAAAACAACGTAAATTGCGAATCACATTTATTAATGTATTTAAACAGTTGATTCCAAATTTCTCACATTTAACCCACATTTCTATAAATTAACAGGTCTACAAAACTCTCACAGTACTCAGCCTCAACATTAGTAGTGATAATCAAAAGTACAGATACATGATCGAGGCTCAGTTCATTTGGAAGACTTATTCCAAATATACACACAATAATATAAAATAATAACAATAATAAATTTATTAACTATAAATTAATTTTATATTGGCTACTGCTATAAATTAGTCTATATATGCCATCCTTATTGGATACCAAATGGAGAGAGTCTGATGAAGGGGGAGTTCCAGACCACCTGACCTAAACCTTGGCAAAGGGGGTGCCCGGGTCCCCGAGCAACCCCCCCTTGCCTGAGCTACCGACTCCCTGTCTCCTGCCCAACTTCTTCCACGGAGTACTTCCCTGGTCGATTGTTGTCGACAATCTCCATATATATATATTATATATGCTTTGTTCCTTCCAAACATTCCTCTGGTGTATGACAAAAAGAAGTGTTTTATAGTTTTTCATTGATAGTTACGTATATATAGTAATGTATAGGTCATCAACTATTTTATGTGTCACTACAATGAAAACCGAGTGTTATTTCTTCCTTTCCGATTGACTTTTATTGAAGTGAAATCATTCATGACAGTTACATCGTCCAAAGTCATCGTCCAGCATGGAAGAGAAATAGGAGTATATTATTTTCTTATGCCAACAAAACCTCGCCCAACCTGTGAACGAAGTATTGTTTCAGTATTGATGCCCACAGACATATTTTTGCGTGTAACCAATCTCCATTTCTATACATGCAACAGCAGGAGCTACGTCGTGGACATGCTGCAATATCACTTTTCCTTCGATCAGCGAAGTTAGACGACATTAGGTCTGATAGTAGTTGGATGGGTAACCGTCCTTTCCCCAAGTAACGCTGTGGATCCTCTCCGTCACACGATCTTTGTCGTTAGGAAAAAGGCTAAACGTCCCCCAAAACACAGCGACAGTAGCAGCATTTTTGTTGAAACTATCTGTGAACTGATTTCAGCAAAATGTCCAGAAAAGAGTGTGCATAAAACAAAAATAAAACCAAGTGAAAAGCGTGTTGCTAATAGAATTGCTTTTGCCATACACGCATTTCGGCAAGTAATAGTAGAACGATAAATACGGATGTATTCATAAAATAGGAGCTTTGTATCTTAATC
>JAJOZX010010235.1:65000-132658 GCA_023014485.1 Bathynomus jamesi | reverse complement strand
GAGCGTATTGCTCGAAACGTTGCATTAAAGAAGACTTTTCATGGCATTTACATTTCTCCTTGTCATTGGATTTCTCCTAAATATTAAATTGAAGCTCTGTAGAAGCAACCCGCATGATTATATATATTCAAGGTATGGACAAGATGGCCTCAGGGCTTATCGCCATGTTTGGAAGACTTCACGAAAGTTTCTCAAGTCAAAACTGGACTGTTATTTTCTTGAAATGTGTCGGACTTGCAGGATTTTCCCGAAATTTGTTTACTTCAAACTCTACCGTGATAATCTATATGACTCTGAATTTTATCAATCGTCCCTGGAATATTTATTAAATAATGAAATTAATTATAAAATCAAAAATCAGATTCGCATAACAAGTCTCTTGGGCATTATATAACTACTCTTAAAAATACCTTGTCGTTGTTGGACTATTTATTAATAATTTCTCTTGTACAACGTGAACTAGAAAAATTTCACTCTACCATCTTGGAAACACATGAACGTAAGTTAAAGGCTTTGGGAATGAATTCACCAAATTTTTTCAATTCAGAGAAGGTAATTTCGAATCTTTCTAAGTTACACACTCTCCCCTCGGGAAAAGTTTTTACTGTCACTTGGTTTGCAATTTAAGCTTCCGTTGTTTCAAATATATAAGCCTTCGTTTTTTTCTTTACTTTGAAAAATTTTTCAATGGCTTGAAAAATGTTCCCCATGTGGGGGATTTCAATAATTTCAAATGTCAGTTCCAAATTTAACTCAAGAATTTTTTCTTAAACTTAGAAATCTTAAATTTCAATCTTTCATATTTAGGAAGAGTGATTTGCAGTGTATTAAGAATTTGGCAAAGAACCAGGAGATTGTTGTGACTAGACCAGACAAGGGTAACGGAGTGTTATTTTGAATAAATCGGACTACATAAACAAAACTAATGAAATCCTAAGTGATCTTACTAAATTCAAACAATTCTAGAACCTGTAAATAAAGTCATTGTAAGGTTAGAAGACCAGGTTAATAGATTTCTGTCACGACTAAAGTCCTTAAAGATAATAAAAATGATACTTACTCTCAGTTGTTCGCATCTGGTGCTAATCTTGCTCAATTATACTGTCTGCCTAAAATCCATAAAGCTGGAACACCTCTCCGTCCTATTTTAGCTTCGTATAACTTACCCACCTTTCAATTGGCAAAATTTGTTGTTCGTCTCCTGTCCCCCTTTGCGAAAAATGCTTACACTATAAATAACTCGTTTGAATTCCAAAAAGACCTCCTGGGTAAAAACTTCGATTCAAAAAAGTTTTTTGTCAGTTTTGATGTAAAGTCACTTTTCACAAATGTACCTGTATCTGAAACTGTTGCCATTATTTTAGATAGGGTTTTTAGCTCAGTTGATAATTTTCATGGTTTTTCATTGTCTCATTTGAAGGAACTTTTAGAATTGGTCTTCAAACAATGCTATTTCACTTTCAACAATAAGGTTTACCAACAAATTGATGGGGTAGGGATGGGATCACCAGTCGGCCGTTAGCAGCTGACTTTTTTATGACTCATTTAGAAAGTGTAATTTTTAGACAATCTCCCACTCATCTCAGCCAATTTTCTATCGACGCTTCGTTGATGATTCGATAGCAGTCTTTGATAATGCGGTACAAGCGCAACAATTCTTTAACTTCCTAAATTCTTTGCACCCCAATATAACGTATACAATGGAAACTGAGCAAAATGGCTCCCTCCCCTTCTTAGATCTTTTAATTTCGAAAAACGGTGATTCTATTACTACATCAGTTTACAGGAAACCCACTTTCACTGGTTTGGGCATGAATTTTTTAGTTTTACTGATTTCAACTATAAGATGTCTTGTATTAAACTCTCCTGTTCAGAGGATATAATTTGACCTCTAATTTTACCTTACTTAATGATGAATTTAATAATCTAAGATCATACTTTACTAATAATAGTTTTCCTGTTCAATATGTAGACAAACTAATTAGATCCTTCTTAAATAATGTTTATAGCCCTCAACTTCCATGTATTACAGTGCCGAAGGATATAAAATATTTCTTGGTACCTGAAATGGGTCCTTTGAATAAGGAATTTAAGCTTAAATTTACAAAATTGTTAAGGAAATTTTTTTTATCATACTGATTTCCGCATCATATTTATTAATAAAACGTCTTTAGGTAGCTTTTTCTCAGCGAAGGATCGAACCCCTGACTCGTTGCGTAGCGGTGTTGTATATTTATTTACCTGCCCCAGGTGTCTCCTTGGGAATTACATCGGCAGCACTGTTCGCTCTCTCAGGGCTAGATTTTATTCGCATATGGGAATAAGTGGCCGAACAGGTAAAATTTTAAAAACAAAAGAAGCCTCGAGTATTCGTGAACACAGCATTAAATGCAAAATTGATGTCACTTTAGACAATTTTAAAATTCTTGGTTGTAATACTTGTCCCAACTCACTAAGAATTTTAGAATCCCTTTTCATTAAAGCATTGTCCCCTAGTCTGAATGTTGACTCATCGGCCGTCCCTCTCAATTTGCTATGATCCCTCCTCCTTCCCCAATTCCTTATAATCCCTCCTTCCCCAATCGCCCTCGCCATCCTTCGTGTTTCCCGTTCTTTGCCTCTGCTCAAATTAGTCAGCCTCGGATACTGCAGTGTAAGGTAGATAGCTCCATTGTTCCAGTGTACTATTGGTAATTTTCCAGTGTATTAATTTCACATTTACTACATGTATTTAAAAATAACTTCTTAATTTTTATATGTAAATCTGTATAACTTAGAATTTAACCCTCTTTTCTCAGTCTTTTAAAATTTGTCTTTACCAATAGGTTATAGAAATTTTCTGTTTTGTTTTTCATTCAATATTGATTTTAATTTCACATTGTTATTAAACAGCCTGAAGATGAGCGTATTGCTCGAAACGTTGCATTAAAGAAGACTTTTCATGGCATTTACATTTCTCCTTGTCATTGGATTTCTCCTAAATATTAAATTGAAGCTCTGTAGAAGCAACCCGCATGATTATATATATTCAAGGTATGGACAAGATGGCCTCAGGGCTTATCGCCATGTTTGGAAGACTTCACGAAAGTTTCTCAAGTCAAAACTGGACTGTTATTTTCTTGAAATGTGTCGGACTTGCAGGATTTTCCCGAAATTTGTTTACTTCAAACTCTACCGTGATAATCTATATGACTCTGAATTTTATCAATCGTCCCTGGAATATTTATTAAATAATGAAATTAATTATAAAATCAAAATATCAGATTCGCATAACAAGTCTCTTGGGCATTATATAACTACTCTTAAAAATACCTTGTCGTTGTTGGACTATTTATTAATAATTTCTCTTGTACAACGTGAACTAGAAAAATTTCACTCTACCATCTTGGAAACACATGAACGTAAGTTAAAGGCTTTGGGAATGAATTCACCAAATTTTTTCAATTCAGAGAAGGTAATTTCGAATCTTTCTAGTTACACACTCTCCCCTCGGGAAAAGTTTTTACTGTCACTTGGTTTGCAATTTAAGCTTCCGTTGTTTCAAATATATAAGCCTTCGTTTTTTCTTTACTTTGAAAAATTTTTCAATGGCTTGAAAAATGTTCCCCATGTGGGGGATTTCAATAATTTCAAATGTCAGTTCTCAAATTTAACTCAAGAATTTTTTCTTAAACTTAGAAATCTTAAATTTCAATCTTTCATATTTAGGAAGAGTGATTTGCAGTGTATTAAGAATTTGGCAAAGAACCAGGAGATTGTTGTGACTAGACCAGACAAGGGTAACGGAGTGGTTATTTTGAATAAATCGGACTACATAAACAAAACTAATGAAATCCTAAGTGATCTTACTAAATTCAAACAAATTCTAGAACCTGTAAATAAAGTCATTGTAAGGTTAGAAGACCAGGTTAATAGATTTCTGTCACGACTAAAGTCCTTAAAGATAAAAAAAATGATACTTACTCTCAGTTGTTCGCATCTGGTGCTAATCTTGCTCAATTATACTGTCTGCCTAAAATCCATAAAGCTGGAACACCTCTCCGTCCTATTTTAGCTTCGTATAACTTACCCACCTTTCAATTGGCAAAATTTGTTGTTCGTCTCCTGTCCCCCTTTGCGAAAAATGCTTACACTATAAATAACTCGTTTGAATTCCAAAAAGACCTCATGGGTAAAAACTTCGATTCAAAAAAGTTTTTTGTCAGTTTTGATGTAAAGTCACTTTTCACAAATGTACCTGTATCTGAAACTGTTGCCATTATTTTAGATAGGGTTTTTAGCTCAGTTGATAATTTCATGGTTTTTCATTGTCTCATTTGAAGGAACTTTTAGAATTGGTCTTCAAACAATGCTATTTCACTTTCAACAATAAGGTTTACCAACAAATTGATGGGGTAGGGATGGGATCACCAGTCGGACCGTTAGCAGCTGACTTTTTTGACTCATTTAGAAAGTGTAATTTTTAGACAATCTCCCACTCATCTCAAGCCAATTTTCTATCGACGCTTCGTTGATGATTCGATAGCAGTCTTTGATAATGCGGTACAAGCGCAACAATTCTTTAACTTCCTAAATTCTTTGCACCCCAATATAACGTATACAATGGAAACTGAGCAAAATGGCTCCCTCCCCTTCTTAGATCTTTTAATTTCGAAAAACGGTGATTCTATTACTACATCAGTTTACAGGAAACCCACTTTCACTGGTTTGGGCATGAATTTTTTTAGTTTTACTGATTTCAACTATAATGTCTTGTATTAAAACTCTCCTGTTCAGAGGATATAATTTGACCTCTAATTTTACCTTACTTAATGATGAATTTAATAATCTAAGATCATACTTTACTAATAATAGTTTTCCTGTTCAATATGTAGACAAACTAATTAGATCCTTCTTAAATAATGTTTATAGCCCTCAACTTCCATGTATTACAGTGCCGAAGGATATAAAATATTTCTTGGTACCTGAAATGGGTCCTTTGAATAAGGAATTTAAGCTTAAATTTACAAAATTGTTAAGGAAATTTTTTTATCATACTGATTTCCGCATCATATTTATTAATAAAACGTCTTTAGGTAGCTTTTTCTCAGCGAAGGATCGAACCCCTGACTCGTTGCGTAGCGGTGTTGTATATTTATTTACCTGCCCCAGGTGTCTCCTTGGGAATTACATCGGCAGCACTGTTCGCTCTCTCAGGGCTAGATTTTATTCGCATATGGGAATAAGTGGCCGAACAGGTAAAATTTTAAAAACAAAAGAAGCCTCGAGTATTCGTGAACACAGCATTAAATGCAAAATTGATGTCACTTTAGACAATTTTAAAATTCTTGGTTGTAATACTTGTCCCAACTCACTAAGAATTTTAGAATCCCTTTTCATTAAAGCATTGTCCCCTAGTCTGAATGTTGACTCATCGGCCGTCCCTCTCAATTTGCTATGATCCCTCCTCCTTCCCCAATTCCTTATAATCCCTCCTTCCCCAATCGCCCTCGCCATCCTTCGTGTTTCCCGTTCTTTGCCTCTGCTCAAATTAGTCAGCCTCGGATACTGCAGTGTAAGGTAGATAGCTCCATTGTTCCAGTGTACTATTGGTAATTTTCCAGTGTATTAATTTCACATTTACTACATGTATTTAAAATAACTTCTTAATTTTTATATGTAAATCTGTATAACTTAGAATTTAACCCTCTTTTCTCAGTCTTTAAAATTTGTCTTTACCAATAGGTTATAGAAATTTTCTGTTTTGTTTTTCATTCAATATTGATTTTAATTTCACATTGTTATTAAACAGCCTGAAGATGAGCGTATTGCTCGAAACGTTGCATTAAAGAAGACTTTTCATGGCATTTACATTTCTCCTTGTCATTGGATTTCTCCTAAATATTAAATTGAAGCTCTGTAGAAGCAACCCGCATGATTATATATATTCAAGGTATGGACAAGATGGCCTCAGGGCTTATCGCCATGTTTGGAAGACTTCACGAAAGTTTCTCAAGTCAAAACTGGACTGTTATTTTCTTGAAATGTGTCGGACTTGCAGGATTTTCCCGAAATTTGTTTACTTCAAACTCTACCGTGATAATCTATATGACTCTGAATTTTATCAATCGTCCCTGGAATATTTATTAAATAATGAAATTAATTATAAAATCAAAATATCAGATTCGCATAACAAGTCTCTTGGGCATTATATAACTACTCTTAAAAATACCTTGTCGTTGTTGGACTATTTATTAATAATTTCTCTTGTACAACGTGAACTAGAAAAAATTCACTCTACCATCTTGGAAACACATGAACGTAAGTTAAAGGCTTTGGGAATGAATTCACCAAATTTTTTCAATTCAGAGAAGGTAATTTCGAATCTTTCTAGTTACACACTCTCCCCTCGGGAAAAGTTTTTACTGTCACTTGGTTTGCAATTTAAGCTTCCGTTGTTTCAAATATATAAGCCTTCGTTTTTCTTTACTTTGAAAAATTTTTCAATGGCTTGAAAAATGTTCCCCATGTGGGGGATTTCAATAATTTCAAATGTCAGTTCTCAAATTTAACTCAAGAATTTTTTCTTAAACTTAGAAATCTTAAATTTCAATCTTTCATATTTAGGAAGAGTGATTTGCAGTGTATTAAGAATTTGGCAAAGAACCAGGAGATTGTTGTGACTAGACCAGACAAGGGTAACGGAGTGGTTATTTTGAATAAATCGGACTACATAAACAAAACTAATGAAATCCTAAGTGATCTTACTAAATTCAAACAAATTCTAGAACCTGTAAATAAAGTCATTGTAAGGTTAGAAGACCAGGTTAATAGATTTCTGTCACGACTAAAGTCCTTAAAGATAATAAAAAATGATACTTACTCTCAGTTGTTCGCATCTGGTGCTAATCTTGCTCAATTATACTGTCTGCCTAAAATCCATAAAGCTGGAACACCTCTCCGTCCTATTTTAGCTTCGTATAACTTACCCACCTTTCAATTGGCAAAATTTGTTGTTCGTCTCCTGTCCCCCTTTGCGAAAAATGCTTACACTATAAATAACTCGTTTGAATTCCAAAAAGACCTCCTGGGTAAAAACTTCGATTCAAAAAAGTTTTTTGTCAGTTTTGATGTAAAGTCACTTTTCACAAATGTACCTGTATCTGAAACTATTGCCATTATTTTAGATAGGGTTTTTAGCTCAGTTGATAATTTTCATGGTTTTTCATTGTCTCATTTGAAGGAACTTTTAGAATTGGTCTTCAAACAATGCTATTTCACTTTCAACAATAAGGTTTACCAACAAATTGATGGGGTAGGGATGGGATCACCAGTCGGACCGTTAGCAGCTGACTTTTTTATGACTCATTTAGAAAGTGTAATTTTTAGACAATCTCCCACTCATCTCAAGCCAATTTTCTATCGACGCTTCGTTGATGATTCGATAGCAGTCTTTGATAATGCGGTACAAGCGCAACAATTCTTTAACTTCCTAAATTCTTTGCACCCCAATATAACGTATACAATGGAAACTGAGCAAAATGGCTCCCTCCCCTTCTTAGATCTTTTAATTTCGAAAAACGGTGATTCTATTACTACATCAGTTTACAGGAAACCCACTTTCACTGGTTTGGGCATGAATTTTTTTAGTTTTACTGATTTCAACTATAAGATGTCTTGTATTAAAACTCTCCTGTTCAGAGGATATAATTTGACCTCTAATTTTACCTTACTTAATGATGAATTTAATAATCTAAGATCATACTTTACTAATAATAGTTTTCCTGTTCAATATGTAGACAAACTAATTAGATTCTTCTTAAATAATGTTTATAGCCCTCAACTTCCATGTATTACAGTGCCGAAGGATATAAAATATTTCTTGGTACCTGAAATGGGTCCTTTGAATAAGGAATTTAAGCTTAAATTTACAAAATTGTTAAGGAAATTTTTTTATCATACTGATTTCCGCATCATATTTATTAATAAAACGTCTTTAGGTAGCTTTTTCTCAGCGAAGGATCGAACCCCTGACTCGTTGCGTAGCGGTGTTGTATATTTATTTACCTGCCCCAGGTGTCTCCTTGGGAATTACATCGGCAGCACTGTTCGCTCTCTCAGGGCTAGATTTTATTCGCATATGGGAATAAGTGGCCGAACAGGTAAAATTTTAAAAACAAAAGAAGCCTCGAGTATTCGTGAACACAGCATTAAATGCAAAATTGATGTCACTTTAGACAATTTTAAAATTCTTGGTTGTAATACTTGTCCCAACTCACTAAGAATTTTAGAATCCCTTTTCATTAAAGCATTGTCCCCTAGTCTGAATGTTGACTCATCGGCCGTCCCTCTCAATTTGCTATGATCCCTCCTCCTTCCCCAATTCCTTATAATCCCTCCTTCCCCAATCGCCCTCGCCATCCTTCGTGTTTCCCGTTCTTTGCCTCTGCTCAAATTAGTCAGCCTCGGATACTGCAGTGTAAGGTAGATAGCTCCATTGTTCCAGTGTACTATTGGTAATTTTTCCAGTGTATTAATTTCACATTTACTACATGTATTTAAAAATAACTTCTTAATTTTTATATGTAAATCTGTATAACTTAGAATTTAACCCTCTTTTCTCAGTCTTTTAAAATTTGTCTTTACGAATAGGTTATAGAAATTTTCTGTTTTGTTTTTCATTCAATATTGATTTTAATTTCACATTGTTATTAAACAGCCTGAAGATGAGCGTATTGCTCGAAACGTTGCATTAAAGAAGACTTTTCATGGCATTTACATTTCTCCTTGTCATTGGATTTCTCCTAAATATTATATATATATATATATATACAGGGTGTTCGAAAAGTCCCGTCACCCTCTACAAAATGTACATATTGTAATATCAATTTTATTTTTGTGTGATTAATTGAATTTATTTGTGATTCATTGACATTTTCTTTTCCTTTCCAGGTATTAGAGTTGTGTGAACAATGGTAGACCAGTCCACTTACACTCTGGATGAAAGGATAATGATGAACACATGGGCTTATGAAAGGTCACATACTGGCAAAGCGAGGCATGATATCCAGAATGATTTCGACACAATATTCAATAAGGCTGCACCATCAAACAAGACGGTATTGCGCCGGGATAAAAAACTGTTCAAAACTGGCTCCATCAAGGACAGACCAAGGACCCTGGCAGGGTCGGGAAGACCAACAACGCGAGCAGAACAATGTGAAGGTATGATTGCATCGGTGGCTCGTTCATCGAAAAAATCACTTCGGAAACGATCACAAGAACTTGCGGTCCCCATGTCAACAATGAGAGATCACATGACAAAAGATCTCGGCATAAAACCATACCGCCCGTCATTTGTTAATGAATTAAGCGATACAGACATGTAGAAACGATATGAAGCCTGTGAACGGTTTTTGAACGTTTTTCCAACAATTCCTGCAAGTGGAACAGTGATTTTTCCCTGACGAGTGTGCAATTTACTGTAGCGCCAAAATAAGAAATGCTTACTTCTGGAGCAAGGAAAATCCACACTTCTTTGAGGAACTGGAACACCATCCACCGGACGTGATGCTATGGGCTACAGCGTCTGCCAGGAACCTGTTCGGTCCATATTTTTTGAGGGTCCTGTCAACCAAACTGCCTACCTCAACATGTTACGGGACTGGTTTGTGCCTGAGCTCGAACGTTTAGGGCTGCTTGGTCGGGCGTGGTTTCAACAAGACGGGCTCAATCTCATTTTGCCATTAATGAGATAATTCTTCAACGAAGTGTTCAGAGGCAAATGGATCGGCTGTGGCTCGCAACATTTACCTGCCCCTTTTGAGTGGCCGCCCCGAAGTCCAGATCTGTCTTCATGTGACATTGCATTATGGAACGTATCCCGAGTTCCTTACCGCACAACGAGGAACTGAAACACGCTGTTCGAGATGCATTTGGTGCAATCACTCTCATAATGCTGCATCGATTCTCACACCGCACATGGAGGCGCATAGTCCTTTGTTACGAAAATGATGGTGCACGCATAGATATTATTGATTAGTAACTGTAATTACTAACTGTATTTACTGTAATTAAAGTAATTGTTGCTAGTGACTTGTTTCTTAAATTACACCTACCACATATAAATACAATTAATCACACAAAAATAAAATTGGTATTACAATATGTACATTTTGTAGGGGGTGACGGAACTTTTCGAACACCCTGTGTATATATATATATATATATATATATATATATATATATATATATGTATATATACACCTTGTTTGAATCTACAGGGTGGGCGGAAAGTAACTCCCTATTTTGGATTGGTAAAAAAATACGTATATTATCCATTTATTTCAGAAGAAATAATATGAAAAGGTAGGCATACATGGTAGGTTTTCTCTAAAATTCAATGTGGGCTCCAACTCTTTCCACCAGCTTCTGGAGCCGCCCAGGAATGGTCCACTGACTTTAGCAGGAACTCCGGCGGGATGGAGGACATGACTTCCCGAATTCGGTCCTCCAGTTCTTCCAATGTCCTCGGTTTGGTGCGGTAGACTTCTTCCTTTACCCACCCCCAAAGAAAGAAGTCGCACGGTTACCGCTGAAAAACGGCAGAATCGGTTCAGTGTAACGGTGTGGTGTGGTATGACCTCAGATCAGGTTGTGGGCCCGTTCCTTCTGCGCAACACCATGAATGCTGAGCGGTACCTTGCTATGTTGCGAAACGAGGTCTGGCCGGTGTCAGCACATGGGAGAACATCGACGATCTGATATTTATGCAAGATGGCGCCCCTCCGCACTTCGCTCTTGTTGTCCGTGAGTGGCTGGATGCCCACTTCCCTGGGCGTTGGATGGGTCGTCGTGGTCCACATCAATGGCCAGCCAGGAGCCCCGACTTGACACCGTGCGACTTCTTTCTTTGGGGGTAGGTAAAGGAAGAAGTCTACCGCACCAAACCGAGGACATTAGAAGAACTGGAGGACCGAATTCGGGAAGTCATGTCCTCCATCCCGCCGGAGTTCCTGCTAAAGTCAGTGGACGCCATTTCTGGGCGGCTCCAGAAGCTGGTGGAAAGAGTTGGAGCCCACATTGAATTTCAGAGAAAACCTACCATGTATGCCTACCTTTTCATATTATTTCTTCTGAAATAAATGGATAATATACGTATTTTTTTACCAATCCAAAATAGGGAGCTACTTTCCGCCCACCCTGTACATATATACCTTGAAATCAATAATAATAATAATGATAACAAATGTATCGTAAACCGGGGTGACTTCGGACAAAATCTGAGTAAAAAGTTTTACTATTAAATAACTCCTAAATGAAAAAATAAACAAAACTCTGTTTGCATCAGAACATTTCCCTCCTATAACTTATTCTTATTAGTTCATTTAGGAGCTATTTAATAGTAAAAATATTTACTCAGATTTTGTCCAAAGTCACCCCGTGTCCAAAGTCATCCCGCTTTACGATATTTAATGTATCTAATGTCCATAAGAATAATAACAATATAATAGTAAACAAAAAAGAAAAAAATTACAAAAGTAGTGTTTGATTATTTTACACAATTTTAAATAAAATAATCAATTTTACATTTAATAGAGAATAATTTAAGCAAAACTTTTTTTTAGGATAAATTATGAAATGGAAGGTGTTTAATGAAATGATCATATGTTAACTAGGTAATTATAAAATGAGAACTTAATTACTATAGCAATAATGACAGTATTGAACTTATATACCAGTAGAGTAGGAGTTAATGAAGTACTTTTTTAGTAATTTGCGAAATATATGTAGCGTGTCTGTTATTTTTTTCCATGCAGGAAGGAGGGACCAAGGGCGTACACCCGCAAAAGTGCCCCACCATAAAAGAAGAAGAGAGCCAAAATCAAGGTCCAGGGTTATCGAGATGCCTGACACTCTGCGTTTGTAAGAGTGGAGGTCATAGACAGGGAGAAAGATGGAAGGACTAGAAATAACGATTAACCCTTGTGTTAGAGAGTTGGACAGAAAAAGAATGAGAAAGTGTAGAAAGTCTGGTGTTGCGTACACTCCTTAAAAGAGGAGCCATGCAGTTAGAAAGTTCAGAAGAGCAATGTCCGCTATAATAGCGATATTAAAGAGAGACCGAGGCAACATTGCGGCGAAGAGAGCGAGAGATTGAAGACTGAGTAAGGGGCGGGGAATTGATGAGACGAAAAGCCTTTGATCCCACCCGGTCAGGTACGGCTGTGTGGGTTGAGGCACCTCAAACATGAGAAGCATACTCCAAACAGGGACGGACAAGACCCCTGTATAGAGACAGCAACTGAGCGGGGTTGAAGAAACTGCGAAGCCGGTACAGCACACCTAACCTCTTAGAAGGTGTTTTAGAAAGAGAGTACATGTGATCTTTCCAGGAAAGATCACGAGAAACGGAACCGTCATGAATGTTAAGGGAAAAGGAAGAATTGAATTATGTATTGTTGAAGGTAAGGGGATAGTCGTGTGGAAGATTGTGACGAGTAGACAGATGTTGGAATTGAGATTTTGAGGCATTGAAAGCCACAAGGTTTTCTCTGCCCTAATCAGAGATAGCAGAAAGATCAGAGGTCAGTTGCTCCATAGCCGTACTACGCGAATCATAGAGTGACTGTTGAGAGGGAAGCTTTGGGAAGCGGGTGGAGAAGTGAAGAGTGGAATCATCGGCAGAGGAGTGAATAGGACAGGAAGTGCGAATTAAAAGTTTATTAATAAATAAAAGGAAAAGATTGGGTGACAGGACAGAACCCTGAGGAACACCACTGTTAATAGCTTTAGGAGAACAGTGGCCATCTACAACTGCAGCTATAGATCGTCCAGAAAGGAAATTAGAGAGGAAGGCACAGATAGAAGGATAGAAACTGTAGGAGGGTAGTTTCGAAATTAAAGATTTGTGCCAGACTATCAAAAGCTTTTGATATGCCTAGAGCAATATCAAAAGTTTCACCGAAATCCCGAAAGGAGGCTGACCAAGAGTCAGAGAGATATACAAGAAGATCGCCAGTAGAGCGTCGGTTCCGGAATCCATACTGACGCTCTCAAAGAAGATTGTGAGAAGAAAGGTGTTTAAAAATATTTCTATTAAGGATAGATTGAAAAACTTTGGAAAGGCAAGAAATCAAAGCAACTGGACGATAGGTGGAGGTTGAGAGCGGTCACCCTTCTTTGGGACAGGCTGAATGAAAGTGAACTTCCAGCAGGAAGGAAAAGTACCAGATGAGAGAGAAACACGAAAGAGTTTGCCTAGGCAGGGTGTCATCAAAGAAGCACATTTCTTAAAAACAACAGGAGGAACACTATCAGGACCATACGGAGCCAAAGGCCGAATTGGAGCGATAGGACAGGAAACAGATATAAGATTGTGGTCGAAGGAGCCCAACAGAGAAAAATGTTTCACAGAGTAAAAAGAAGGGTAAGAGGTAAGAAATAAATCCAGAATGTTTGGTCTATCTCCAAGGCAATCGGGGACACGAGTAAGGTGCTGTACAATCTGCTCCACGTCATTTAGGCTTGAGTAGTTATAAGCTAGTTCACCAGGGATGTCAGTGAAATGAGAGGAAGGCAAAGGTGGTGGTGAACAATGAAATCTCCTAAAATGGAAATTTCAGCAAAGGGAGAGCGGGAAAGAATGTATTCCACTTTGGAAGTGAAGTAGTCAAAGAATTTTGGATAGTCATTAGAATTAGAAGAAAGGTAAACAGCGCAGATGTATTTAGTTTGAGTTTGGCATGTAAGCTGCACCCAGAGGGTATAGAATTTGGAAGATTCGATTTCGAGAATACGAGAACAAGTTAGGTCATTGCTTACATATACGGAACATCCACCTTTGCAGTGAAATTGAGTATAAAGAAAGTAAAAGAGTACAGAAAAGGGGTTGCTGTCATTCGTCCAAGACACCTGAGTTTCAGTGAGGAAAAGAAGATAAGGTTTAGAGGAGGCGAGGTGGTGTTCAACAGATTGAAAATTTGAAAAAAAAGCCATGAATGTTGCAGAAGTTTAAGAAAAGTGAATCAGACAGAGGTCCAGGATATCTCGAATGGGCAGTGGCAGATCCAGACCCGCTGCCCGGGTCTGCGTTCTCGGTATTGGCAGGTGGGGGTGGGAGTCAGAAGTGTGGACATTTATGGTCCCCTCCCCTGGGGACTCCGAGGCTCTTGAAGTTGATTCCACATTTTTTTTTTAAATTTTGAAAAGATTATGTAGTGTGTAAGATGCATGTGTATGTAGTGAGGAATAGGGAGATAATAATAATAACGATTGGGGTTGTTTAACCTCCTTCGCAACATCTAAGGTCATATTACAGAGGGGACCTACAGCTTTACGTGTGATCCGAACCACGGGTCGCTACATAATCTGGACACGGAGGACGGTCTCCCATCCAACTGCTACCCAGACCCAATGTCGCTTAGCTTCTCTGATCAACGTGAAGCGGTGTTACAACATTGGCTATGACGTAGCCCGGAATAGGGAGAGAAGTGTTTGTTTGAGAGCATGCTGGACTACTCAGAGGGTAGATGAGACACGGAAAATAATCAGCTAAGGAGGAGAGTGACAGGAGAAACGGGAGTTCCCGCACTCCCTATCTTCTGTCTAACACCCCACTCCCATGGAGTGCCTACCTGGTCGATTGGTGTCTACGATAGTTTGTATTTATATGTTTTGTTGGAATAATCATATAAGATGATTTGTCACGTTCAGTAAAAGTTTATTTGCACACATCCATATATCCATATGTTCTAATTATCTGTTCGTTTCATTTATTAAAAGTCGAAATTATGATGGGAAAAAGTAAGTATGGTATCATCTGCTTATTGTACGCATTTTTGTGTGGTTGAAGGATGAAAATCGTTAACGTGAATTAGAAATTGTAATGGTGCAAGAATAGATCCTTGTGGGATCCCACTAGTTAACATCACTTTATCGGATATGTTATCTTTTAATCTGATATATTGGTGACGATTTGTGAGATACGATTTGAACTAATCGAAGATATTTCCTCTTGATCCGTATATATGAAATTTATTCATAAGATTTCATGCGAAAGTGTCTGAAATGCTTTTGACATGTCGAGAAAGATCAAAGCAGTGTCTTGTTTTGCTGATTAGGTTCTGGCAGACATTTTCTGATAGCATACTCATGGCATCTTCCGTTGTATGTCCACCCCTAATCCCAAATTGTGTTTTAGTTAAAATATCATATTTGATTAAGAACTTAGTAGGTTTATCGTATACGATTTTTTCAAATACTTCACTTAAAGTTAGTAATGGGGTGATAACTGAATGGAATGTTTGGTTTTCCCGACTCAAATACAGGGCTTTTGGCTTCTTTTAGACTGTCATGCAATATACCTAGTGTTACTGATTCATTCATTAATTTACTCAGTGGTATTGCAATTTCATCCGATATTAATTTGTATATTTTCACTGAGATCGTATTGATGTCAGAGTCTTTATTTTTTAGATTTTTTATTGTAAAGAGATATCGTTTGGTAGGATTGGATCCAAGAAAAATGAGCTTGGAGTGGGTTATGACATATATTGTCAGTAGTGAGTATCAGTATTTGGAATCGAGGCTGTTGTATTGGAACCTATATTTGCCCAAAATTTGTTTAATAAATTGGCTATATCTTTGGGATCACTAAGAATTTCCGCCTTTTGTGTGAGAGGATAAGGGATTTGTTGCCACTTTTATCTGTTAATTAAATCCTTCAGAGTATTCCAGAGCATTTTAGGATTGGATTTTTCATAAATTTTTTAACACTAGTGATCCGTTTCCGTTTTTTAATAACTGCATTAAGTCTGTTACAATAATTTTTGTATGTCTGTTCGGTAATAATATCAGTTTTCCATATTTAAAGAGAGTATGTTTGTGTTTAATATTCACAATGAACGCAGGGGCGATCCATTGATTGTTGTATTTAGTTTATATATTACTTTTGATTTAAGAGGAAAGTTTGTGTTGAATATATCTATTGGTGTAGTTGAATTCAAATTTTGTTCCACTGTCACGGTTATTTTCAGTTATTCCAGTCTAGCAGAGTGTAACAGAGTCGAATTTATAATACCATTGTGAAGTGTAGTTGGCTTTGTAATAGCTAATTTAAAACCACTTGCAGTCATAATGTTGTGAAGAAAGGTTCCTTATTATTTGAAGGTTCTCGTGTGAGTTCAACATTTAAGTCTCCTACAAAGAAAATTGTTAGCGAGATGATTGGAGATTAAAATTCTATCGACATTTTTAATAAAAATTGGTATCTTACCAGCTGTTGGTCGGTAGATGCCTAAAGTTGAATATTGGAAGTTATGAATATACATTTCAATTGCAGGTGTTTCTGAGGTATGGCTTATGCTTGTCGGTTCTTTGATACATTTACTTTTGGTGTTTGAGTCTACAAATATACTTACACTTCTGTCCCTATTGTTAGTCGTACATACAGTAAATGGTAGATTGTATACCCTGGGATGTTAAAAATATCTTATTATTATCATTTAACTAAATGCATGTGAATTTATGTTGTAATAATTTTAGGTTTGGGAGACTGCGAATGTTTAAATTTGGGAAATACAAGTTTCCGTTGTTGTATTTCTTGTTTAAAAAGTTGTCTACTGAGATGTAGTTACTGTTGATTACGTACTTTTTCAGATTCGGGAATTTCATTTACAGTATTGAGATTCTTTAAGGTGTTGATTATGATGTAGAGATTAGGGTAGTAGGGTAGCAGAAGTAGCATCAAGGTCATTGACGCCGAATATACAAGGTTAATTATGGTTAAAAGCTGAATAACATAAAATTATGAGATGGATAATGCCTGAAGAAATGAAGCATAAATAATGATAAATAAATAATGCAATGAAGGAGTGAAGAGAAAATGAGGACAAGTAAAAAAATGACGGTAAAAGCAATACTAAAGATGGAGGAGGCCAGCTTTCTCCACAGACTTAAAAGTCCCTCTACCAGGGTAGCACGCTCCCTCTCCGAGCACCGAAGAGGGAGGATAGGTGCACCCCTTTTTTGGTGCTTTGAGAGATGGCGCCGTCGCAAGTCCCCAAGACTGGGACACTCGATCAACAGGTGTCACACAGTTAAGGAGATAATGCAGTCATCACAGTAGGGTCGAGGACCTCGTACCATTAAAAATCGGTGGGACAGAAGAGTGTGGCCCGGTCGAAGACGGTTAAGGGCAGTTTTCTACCGTCGAAATATACGGGGATACCTCCAGGGATAGATTGTAACCACGAGCTGACGCATCTTGTTGGGACCAATGATGACATTACAACGAAGCTGCCGGACAACATGGACTGATGAACGAATCTCGGAAGGAATTTTCCATAAGGAAGTGGACGGCAGCCGCAGGGGGACGAGAGGAGCGGACCTAGCAGACTGGTCCGCATCCTCATTCCATTTAATGCCAACATGGGCAGGTATTCAGGAAAAAGATACCGGGGTGATTGACCGCATCCGAAATCCGAAGCTGAGCAGCCATAGTCAAGCTTCGTTTTAACAAATGCCTGATATGAGCGGAGAATGTTGTACAGTCAGCACTCCCAAGAGGTGTGAGCCAAAATCTGCAGCAGGTCCAGCGCTCGTTAGCACGAAACCTGAAGAAACTGGAAATGAGGAAGCCAGGTCAGCTGCTGATCAAACACCAGCCCCAAGAATCGTGTCTCGTCAACGCATGAAATCCGATGACCATACAGGAAGAGGTCTGGGTCCACGTGAGCCCTCAGATACAGTAGAAGTGCATTGTTACCGTTTGCAGAGTTGAAAAACGAAAGCTATGCAAATCTGCCTACTGAAAAACCCAGTCCAGAGTGATCTGCAGGCGGCGCTCAACCAAATACTGTATAACGTGCTCGAGATTCCAGGTGAAAGCGCGACACATTGTCGTTAATAGCAGTAGCAAAGAGAATGATACTAAGGAAATTTCCATACGGAACGCCTTCCACCTGGGGAACGGAAGGGAAAAGGATGGATCCCACCCGAACACGAAACATGCGGTTCGATTAAAAAAAAAATTAAAAAATAAACAAGGACAAACCCGCGAAACTGAGAGACATGAAACTGTTCCAAAATGCTGTGCCCCCGCAAGCAGTATCATAGGCGTTCTGAAGGTCAAAAACATGCAGGAAAAATGATGCTTGGAGGCAAAAGCTCTGCAGATGGACAACCCTAACCACACCAGAAGGCCAGCGGCAGAGAGCAACATTCGGAAACCACAATGGCAAGGGGAGATAAAATTTCCCATTTCAGAACACGCGGACAGCTTGGAGCAAACTTCTTAGAAAACTTGCGAACTTGATTCCAATCCTAGACATAAGAGTCTGGGAATTTATCGACCAGGACGAACAGGCACAAGACCTCGCCCGAAGAAAGAGGACCAGGTAGCGATTGAACTCGTGACCACGATAACGGATGTAGGCAACCCTCATCGCCCGGTGAGCCAAGCGACATTCATCTGACCACCAGGAAACCGGGCGTCCTCTAAATGATCTAGTTGCTCGAGGTACAGACTGAAGACCTACTGCATGAAGAGTGAAGACAGCTCAGAAGAGATCGGACTATGTCGTCGACCTCGTCTGATGTATCAATGCCGGGAATTTCAGGCGCTGAGGGATTAGTCGTCACGGGAGACGCCCCGGACATCCTGCTGGTCGGGTGTTTCATAGGTGGTTCCTCGACGCCGACAGACTCAGTCGAACCAAAGAACCACTTCAGTGGTGTAGTCTTTTGTGGAGCAATGCCACAGCAGGAAGAACTCGAAGTGGGCACACTGGAAGATGTGCAGGGAGAAGATCACAGTATTAAGGAACTGTCGAACGTTTTAATTTCTGATTAAGAACATTCTTTGGATTTTAACAGAGGAACATTTAACATGCTATTGGAGGAAAAGGTTCCCCTTGAGATGAATATGTTCTCCTTCTAGCATTAAAGAATAACCATTTCTTCTTTTCTTTGGTAGAGAACCAAATACGAAACGCATGACAAATGTAAATACCCTTAGATGTGTTTATGCAGATCTAACTATGCATAAATATCGACACGTTAGGATGATGGGTGGTCTTTGAAAACGTAAAAAAAAACAGATAAAAAAGAATTCTAATACCAAATTTATTGTGAATAAAAGTAATAAGGAACTGGTTCAAAGCGAAATAATTTACAGTAAAAAAATCAGATTCCGAATAAAAGGTTAGCTTTACAGTTTTCATACGAACGACCATATCTGGTTACACAACGAATAAACCCTTATGTCTATAATGTAAAACAACAACAACAAAAATCAAGGAAGTTCAAAAAAGTTAGTTATTATAATGAAGTTGATTTAAGAAGTTCAAATGTGAAGTTTAATTATGAAGTTTTTAATAATAAGACTTTGTTTCATTAGATTCATCCGATTTATGTCTTACTTTCAAATAACAATTTTAGCAATCCAGATAAAAAAATAATTTTAGTTCCACTGCACTCTTTTACATATTTCTACATCTGTATAATCAAATATACATACATATATACATACATACATACAGTACATACATAGGGTACATATATATATATATATATATATATATATATATATATACACACACACACACACACATATATATATATATATATATGATACACACAGACCGTGCATGGAACAAGGAACTCTTCTAGGAAAAAATTAAATCCACTATAGTCTGAATAAGTAATGGTAAATGAGAAATACTATAGTTTTTTCTTTTTCATGGTGCTAGCCCGACGTGGGCAACGGGTCACTCGCAATGATGTCCCAAAAATATTTCCCAAAAATATTTCAAATTTTCTTCTCCCAAAGCTTTTGAGAAAATATTAACTTTTTTTTCAAAAGCTTTAATATTTTCAAACATTGATGATAGAACACAGCCGCGACCTTCCAACTTTTTATTTAAAGCATTGTAATGCAATGTGAAATCAGCGAAAAAATGTACCGTAAGTCATTCAACCAATTCATGTTGTTGGTTTTCGTCGTCGTCGAGCCTAGGCAAGCTACGGCTTGGGACCGTAACGCATCTATCCGGTATA
Source organism: Bathynomus jamesi (assembly GCA_023014485.1). Taxonomy (NCBI): domain Eukaryota; kingdom Metazoa; phylum Arthropoda; class Malacostraca; order Isopoda; family Cirolanidae; genus Bathynomus; species Bathynomus jamesi. The sequence continues at coordinate 112,621 of JAJOZX010010235.1, read as the reverse complement.
GGTTAACCTGGATGATGTAGCCATAAGCACTGCCGCTGGTTAAGTGCCAACCAGTGATTATCTCACTAGCCGTATTGAGTCCGTTAGGCGAAACTGCGACAGTACCAAAGATGGAAAATATAACCCTTGGATTTCTATTATTTATTTGCAAAATAGACATGGTATTAGATTAAAATAATTATTTGAATATAAATAATTAACTGACAATTGTGATATATAATTAATTATGTTTACATACAATAAAATAATACAGTATACATAAAATTAGTATTAATGTGGTTTACAATTGAATTATGATGGGTGACTAATTTAAAATGAATTTATAGCTATTCCGAAATTCAAGACGGTAAAATTAACATTTATCTTGAAACTAAAATAAGAGTATTCACTACACACTCCCCCACCAGAGAGGAAGTTCAAAGAGTTCCGAACGACACAGATTTCCCCTGGACCTTTTTGGTAGCTACATGTACCTCGCTTAAGGTTGATTCCAAAAACGCAGGCTTAAGACGATCGATAGAAACCTTGTCGACCTTGGAACCGCGCTGGATGAGAAATGATTTGCGCGTACGTCGGAGAACTTCATAGGGCCCGTCATATGGACATTGGAGAGGCCGTTTTGGGACAGGTACACGAACGAAAACGTGGGTGCACGACTGGAGGGCTGGGGAAACAAAGATGTTCTGTTGGCTAGTCAATCGAGGGGGAACAGGCTGAAGGGACTGCATGTGAGAGGAAAGTGTTTGAGCGAATTCCGTAGGATCACATGACTTATCCCCTGCAGTGAAGTAGCCACCTGGTAGCCGCAGTGTTGTTCCATAGACTAGTTCAGCCGCTGTAGTCTTCAGATCACTCTTAAATGCAGAGCGAATACCAAGCAACACGAGTGGAAGCTTATCCATCCAATGGGAGTCTTCGTGACACATAAGGGATGACTTCAGCTGGCGATGGAAGCGTTCGACGAGGCCGTTAGCTTGCGGATGATACGCACAGGTATGCGCATGTACTGTACCCAACAAGCTGGTAAACTTCTTCCAAAGCGAAGACTCAAATTGGCGACCTTGGTCAGTGATGACTTTTGTCGGCAATCCAAATCTTGATACCCATCCATGAAGAAAGGCTCTTGCAACAGTGTCCGCTTGGATATCAGGAAGTGAGATGGCTTCAGGCCATCTGGAAAAGCAGTCGAGACAGGTGAGCAGATAACGTTGGCCTTGAATCACTGGAAGAGGGCCAACAATGTCTACATGAATTACCTCAAATCGCTGGGATGGGGGCGGAAATGCGTCAAAGGGGGACCTGGTGTGCCTTTGGACTTTGGCACGCTGGCAGGCAAGGCACGTTTTGGTCCAATGTTTGACATCTTTCCGCATCGAGGGCCAAACAAAGCGAGAGGTAACCAGGTGTTGCGAAGCACGGATACCAGGATGGGAGGGCTTATGAAGATCCGTGAAGACTGCTTGTCTGTGACATGGAGGGACATAAGGGCGAATAGCAGCTGTTGATACGTCGCAATAGAGGGGCACAGACAATCCTGGCATACTCATTTTCTTGAGGGAAAGTGAGTGAGTGGAGTCTTCTCTGAGCAGGTCTTGTAGTTCCGTATCCTTATCTTGATCCTGTGCAATAGCATTCCACAGTGTAGAGCTGAGGGTAACAGAAGTAATCTCTATTCTTGAAAGTGCATCCGCTGGAGTGTTCAAGACACCTTTGATGTGGCGGATATCTGTGGTAAATTGCGAGATATAATCGAGTTGCCTGATGACTCTGGGAGAGTGGTTACAGCTGTTTTTATTGAAGACAGTGACCAAAGGTTTGTGGTCGGTAAAAACACAAAACTCTCGGCCTTCAAGGAAATGTTGAAAATGCTTCACGTTTAAGTAAATAGCAAGAAGTTCACGCCCGAAAGCACTATAACGCGTTTGGGCTGGCTGCAGCTTTTTCGAGTAAAACGCGATGGGTGCTTGTTGACCGTTAATGGTTTGTTCCAACACCCCACCGATCGCAACATCTGATGCATCGACCGTCAGAGTTAGGGGGGCATCACTGATAGGAAATGACAGAGACAATGCACTATTGATAGCATTTTTGGCATTGTCGAACGCCTGTAAACTATCGCTACACCATACCAATTTCGTTACCTTGCGTTTGTGTGTGATCATAGCGTGTAGAGGAGCAAGAACACTGGCACAGTTTTTAATGAACTTGTGGTAATAATTTACCAAACCTAGAAACCGACGTAACTCACGCTGATTATTTGGCATAGGGTAGTTTTTTATCACTTCACACTTGTCCTGAATGGGGGTAATTCCGTGCTGCGAAATCGTGTGACCAAGAAATTCCAAGGTTGGCTGTGCAAACACACACTTAGATGCATTAATAGTAACACCGTATTGTTCTAAGCGTTGAAAGAGGAGTGAAAGATGTTCCTTATGTTCCTCTTCCGTTGAGCTGGCCACAAGCAAATCATCGATGTAGGCATAAACAAAGTCTAAGCCTCTGGTGACCTCATCTATAAACCTCTGAAAGGTTTGCGCAGCATTCCGTAGCCCGAACGGCATCTTCACAAATTCGAATAACCCAAATGGTGTACAAACTGCAGTCTTGGGAATATCCGAAGGCTCTACGGGAATGTGGTGGAAAGCCTTAACGAGGTCTATTTTACTGAAGATAGATTTGCCGTGGAGAAGAGAAGTAAAGTCTTGGACATTTGGTACCGGATATCGGTCCGGGATGGTTGTCGAATTCAAAAACCGGTAATCCCCACATGGTCTCCAGTCTCCTGACTTCTTCTGGACCAGGTGTAGGGGAGAGGACCAACTGCTTTTGGAAGGTCTTATTATCCCAAGATCTATCATAAGCTGGAATTCCGATTTGGCAGCTTTCAGTTTGTCCGGGGCAAGACGTCTGGGTTTTGCAAACACAGGGGGACCTTTTGTTGTAATGTGATGGGTAATGGTGTGCTTAATGGTATCACCCATCTGCATCGGTTGAAGAATTCCTGGATATCGCTGGACAAGGCACTGGTACATGGAATTAGGAGGAACGAGGGAAAGTGCAGAGTTCGAGGCGTCCGGAAGGGCAACCTGTTTGGCAAGAACAGAAAGCAGTGTGGCCTGGTCGCATAAGCGTCGCTTGTGAAGATCCACCAGGAGTTTGAAATGCTGGAGGAAGTCAGCGCCGATTATGGGATGCTGCACTTGAGCACAGATGAAAATCCACTTGAAGGATCGGTGAAGGCCCAAGTTTAGTTCACGCGACTGAGTACCGTACGTGGGTATGCATGAACCGTTAGCAGCGTATAGAGGCGGAGATTCCGAGTGCGTATGACCAGATTTTTGAGGGAATACACTGACTGACGCTCCGGTATCGACCAAGAAATTGACACCAGAGTTCCTGTCCTTTATGAATAACAGGTTGGCAGTGCGAGTACTAGACGCCATTAGGACTCGCTGCTGGGGTTTTCCGACGAAAAATTGCAAGGGGAGATGCACTTCCTAGCCTTCTTTCTAAATTTAGAGTGGTAGAAGCAGATCTTCCCGGAACTCGAACGATGCCTCTTCGTAAATCTTGACCGAGAATGGCTTCTTTGCCGTTGATTTTGTAGCAGAGAACAAACGTGGTTGAGTTGTTGACTTAACTCTTCCACTTTCAACTCCAGTTCCGATTGTGTGTTCACGTTGTTGACCGGAGCTGTGTCAATCTCCACTACTTTGTCGGCAGTTTCTGCGAGTTTATCAACTGGAGTAGCAGGATCCATAGTGGCCAAGACACGCTGAGCTGATGGAGGAAGTTTCTGCAAGAACAACTGTCTAAAGATGTCCTTATCGAAGGTTTGTGCGCGTTCGCCTAGAGCGCACTGCATAGCCCTCAGCATTTGAGTGGGCTTACGGTCTCCAAGTTCTTCTTTTGAGATTAACTGATGTAGTTTCTCACGCTCGGAGACAGTGGTGCGGCACAGGATAGCAGACTTCAGATCGTTGTATGGGTCCTCACTCGTGGAAGTAGACACGATGACGTCACGGACTTCAGAGATGATGCTCGCTGGTAGAGAGGACAAAACATGATCGTATTTTGTCCTGCTAGCGGTGATCCTTCCCAAGTTGAATTGTGATTCCACTTGGTGGAACCAAATAAATGGATCACCCGGCCAGAAGACGGGGAGCTTTACGCTCAAGTGGGAGATGGCACCAGCGTCGTCAGGCATCTTCTCCTATGCTTGCTGACGTACAAGCAAGACGACAAGTTACCAACGAAGGAGTGGAGGTTGAGACGAGCGCAGGCACAGAGCGCACGGGCAGGGGTGAGGGGCAGAGGGCACGAGCGACGTTACAGTCTGGTCCTAGTCGCTCGGGTGAAGGGGGTGATGGGCACGAACGACGTTACAGTCTAGTCCTAGTCGTTCGGGTAAAAGGGGGGAATCCAACTCCGGGGTCACCAATTGTTGGTTTTCGTCGTCGTCGTCGTTGAGCCTAGGCAAGCTACGGCTTGGGACCGTAGCGCATCTATCCGGTATAGGTTAACCTGGATGATGTAGCCATAAGCACTGCCGCTGGTTAAGTGCCAACCAGTGATTATCTCACTAGCCGTATTGAGTCCGTTAGGCGAAACTGCGACAGTACCAAAGATGGAAAATATAACCCTTGGATTTCTATTATTTATTTGCAAAATGGACATGGTATTAGATTAAAATAATTATTTGAATATAAATAATTAACTGACAATTGTGATATATAATTAATTATGTTTACATACAATAAAATAATACAGTATACATAAAATTAGTATTAATGTGGTTTACAATTGAATTATGATGGGTAACTAATTTAAAATGAATTTATAGCTATTCCGAAATTCAAGACGGTAAAATTAACATTTATCTTGAAACTAAAATAAGAGTATTCACTACAATGTCAATCAGTTCTGGATATTCATGTTAATTTTTATTCAAAAAATATCATATTTCTTCTAACAAGTCAACAAAACGATTCAAACCTTGACCACGACTTAACCATCTGACATTGTTATACTGTTATACATGACTAACCCTGAAAATTGAGAGTCAACCTCATCTAATAGTTTGGTAAATTGGTGTTTGTTGAGATCGTGAGCAACTATAAAATTGACAATCTTTGTCACAAGACATCACATTTTCAAGTGATTTTAAACTTTTTTTTGCCCAAAGAGCTTCTTGGTGTAAATTACAATGAAATTCAACTAAAAGGTGTTTCACTTCTTGTTTAAGTAATTGAACAAATCCAACACTTTTTCCAATCATACTCGGAGCTCCATCAGTCGTCACAGATACAATATTTCTGAAATTAATACCCATTTGGATGAATTCCTTCTTCAAGTCATTCTTAATATCCTGTCCTGTGGTTTTCTCAGGTAGTGTCATCAATTTAATTAGCTATTCCTTCATTATACTTTCGGAATAAAATCTTGCAATAACTGCTAGACGGCCTGTGATGTGACATCTGTACTTTCATCCAAACAAATTGAAAACATTCCAGCATTTGTCAAATCCAATAAAAGTTGATCAAATACATCTTTGTCCATGATAATTATCCTATCTTTGACCGTATTTCTGGCCACAGGCAACTCATTAATACGTTTAATTATTTGATCTTTATTCCGTGTTGAGCAATGGTAAAATGATAATTGAAAACTATCACACATACACACACGTTTTTAAACGTATACTATACGTTTAAAAACGTTTCAATGTGTATATGCTGGTTATTTCGGTGGGAGAATAAAATAATTTTAAAACTGTAAGGCAGAAAATATTAAAAGTGAAAGTCATATTTTATTTAAATAAGAGCTCGTGGATTAGTAAAAATTGCCTTGTGGGTCATTCCTTGACCCGCGGGTCAGTGGTTCGCCATCACTGCCCTAGATCCTGTCTTGAAGCTGGATCCTATCTGCTAGCAGATAGCTGGTGTGGGAAGTTATATTTTGTGGCCTCTTTGCTAGTGACCCGTTGCCCACGTTGGACGTCCATCATGAAAAAGAAAAACTAGAGTGTTTGTCATTTACCATTATTTATTCGAACTATGGTGGATTTAATTTTCCCAGAAGAGTTATTTGTTCCATGTACGGTCTGTGTGTAACATATATACAGGGTCAACCAAAAAAAACATGCGTCCGTACTTTTCCTTTTAAACTCAATAATTTATTTTAACTTTTGATAAAACTTTAACAAAATAAAATAACGTTATCTGACAACATTTCTTTAAATTTTTAGCACAGTAGCTGAATAGATCTCATTTTAGCACGGAAACAAGACTAAAATGTAAAGATACCGTAAATACTCAAAATTTCTTTATTATACAACCAAAAATTCCTTTCATATAAAATTGTTATTAAAATGTCGAACTAAAAATACCGTTCAATATGTTTTCCTCCAACTTCTATTACTTTTCGAAGTCTTGGTCTAAATTGATCTACTGCTGAATCAATCTGGTCTTGTGGGAATTCGGCCCATTGTTCAGTCAGAACATCTCTCAGGTGGTTAACATTTCTGATTTTCTTACCAAGATAAACTCGTTCTGACAAGTTTTCCCAGATCCTACAGGGTGTTCGGAAAGTCACTGTGCACTTATATAATTAATGTTTTTTATATATGTTTATATTTTTATATTTATATTTTTTATATTATTTTTTTATTATTTTATTATTATTTTTTTTAGTTTTCAACACCTTTTATAAGTTCTGATGGTCCCATCCATAACCTCTATCATATATGCAATGTTTTACTATTGTATGCTATTAAATAAATATAAGTGCTCAGTGACTTTCCGAACACCCTTTATAATCAACAGGATTCAAATCAGGACTGTTCGGAATTCGGGAAGAAACTTCTTCAATGTTTTCTTCCGTTCTAACACTCCTTGGACGAACACTACCTTTTTTTCTAACAGTACTGCCTGCAGCATCAATTTTTTTCAGCAACGTATCCAGTCCGCCCAGTGTCCAATCCATACTTTATTGGGGAATCCCGCCAATATTTTGTTTTCCACATCCCCTATTAAACCTATAATGCCTAATAATTATTTTATCTTCATCAGAGAATGGCATTTGAGGAATATCTACCGTAATTTTTTTTATCCGAAAAATTTTTTTTTTTAATTATTTCAATGTGCACTTAGATTTATGGAACTCAAAAATGAAGTTAATATTAAACAACCAAATTTAATCATTCAGTTATAAAAAATGACTGGTTATATAAAATTCAATGGTAATTATTATCTGTAAATTTTGTCTAAATCATCCAAACACATTTTGATTTATTAGGTTACAATCAAGCGCATGTTTTTTTTGGCAGACCTGTTTTATATATGCATACACTCACATATATATATATATGAAAATTATTTCACGAAAGTAACACGTGAAAAATATTTATGATGAATAAAACCACGAAGGAAAAGAAACACAAAATGGTGCTCAAGCGCTTTCGTCTAATGACATCCTCAGGAACACTGAAGTACATAAAAGGGTTACAGCCTATATATAGGTTACAGAAAGAAAAAAAAGAAAAGCAAAGAAAAAATAAATAATATACATATATATATACACACACATATATATATATATATATATATATATATATATATATATATATATATATATATATATATGCAATAAACGGAGAAGTAAAAATAAAAATTAAAAATTAAAGGATTATCAGAGAGGCATACAGATTTGTAAGGAAAAATTATCGATTTTTAGCACAAGATCAAATTAACTATAAAAATACAAATTTATACTGGAAATCTGCCCGGGTTTTAACACTCTGCCTTATATGGTTAAATTTCGATGTATATAAAAATAAAATTAAAATTAAAAGTTAATAAAGTAGCATACAAGTTTACCAAAGATTTAGCGTTCTACCCTTCTTATCTAAATCTGTTGTGAAGGAATTCAAAACAACAGGATCGAGTTGAAAAAGACCTTTTCTTATGTTGAAGTTATTTGAAAGTTAGATAATGGCAGACTCAAGAATATTTCTATTAACAATGTTGCTAGAGTGGAATAAAACTGAAGCATTATTCCAATCAATACAGTGGGATAACTCTGACAAATGGACAAAAAGGGCACTGGACAACTGTCCTGTTCTAACGGAATATTGATGCTGTTTTATACGTGTGTGCAAATCCTTTCCCGTCTGACCTATGTAAAAGGAATCACATTGTTTACAACCAATTTTATAGATAATGCCTGAATTATTGGTAGGGCTATTTTTTATCATGATATTTTTCACAATATTGTTATATGAAAATACTACATTAATATCCAAAAGTTTAAGTACATTAGCAATGCCTAAAAAGCCAGGAAAAATGGAAGTACTAAAATATTTTTTGACAAAGTACGAGTGTTATTATTGACACGATAGAAAGTTCGTTTTGCCTTGTTGAGACAAGATTCCATAAACGCAGATGGATAACACAGATCACTTCCAATACCGTTGATTTTTTCCAATTCGCCATCGATGTATTCCGGACTGGCGATCCTAAGGGCGCGGAGAAACATTGATGAAAAAATGACCTTCTTAGTGGGGTTGTCATGTCCCGAGTAAAAGTGTACGTAGGACAAATTGTTTGTTGTTTTCCGATAGATACTAAACTTAAAACCTGGGCTTTCCCTATGTACACGCACATCCAAAAATGGGATTGAATTGTCTTGTTGCACTTCTAAAGTAAACTTAATGGAGGGGACTTGATCATTTAACTGAACGAGGAAGTTATCCAGGTCACGATTCATGGGCCAGATACACAAAATATCGTCGACGTACCGCAACCAAGGGATGCCAACCCCCAGGATTCTCGGAATGTAAGTAATTTCGAAAAACTCCATATAAATATTGGAGAGGAGGGGCGATAAGGGGTTGCCCATGGCCATCCCAAAAACTTGTTGATAATACTCGTTATTGAAAGTGAATTTACAGTCTTTGATGCAAAGCTTAATAAGTTCCAAAACAATGTGTGAAGGTAGTGGCAGGTCATACTTATATAATTCTTGGGAGAGAAAGTCAAGCATATCGTCAATCGGCACTTTTGTAAACAATGAACAAACGTCAAAACTGATCAATCTATCGTTAGTTTCAGTACGTGCATTATTCAATTTTTCAGTAAGATCCATGGAATTTTTTACATGTGAATCAGAAATAGTTCCGAGAATGGGGGACAAGACTTTGACAAGCCATTTGGAGAGTTTATAAGTAATAGAGCCCACCGAGCTAATAATAGGGCGCATAGGGTTGCCAGGTTTGTGGGTTTTAATAAGACCGTAAAGGTAGGGCAGAGAAGGTGAAGTGGACATGAAAAGCGGAATTAAGTCCTTATGATCTTTGAGAATGCGTTTCAAGCCACTATTAAATGATTTGATGACGTCATCCTATCATAGTAAAAAATAGCCCTACCAATAATTCAGGCATTATCTATAAAATTGGTTGTAAACAATGTGATTCCTTTTACATAGGTCAGACGGGAAAGGATTTGCACACACGTATTAAACAGCATCAATATTCCGTTAGAACAGGACAGTTGTCCAGTGCCCTTTTTGTCCATTTGTCAGAGTTATCCCACTGTATTGATTGGAATAATGCTTCAGTTTTATTCCACTCTAGCAACATTGTTAATAGAAATATTCTTGAGTCTGCCATTATCCAACTTTCAAATAACTTCAACATAAGCAAAGGTCTTTTTCAACTCGATCCTGTTGTTTTGAATTCCTTCACAACAGATTTAGATAAGAAGGGTAGAACGCTAAATCTTTGGTAAACTTGTATGCTACTTTATTAACTTTTAATTTTCATTTTATTTTTATATACATCGAAATTTAACCATATAAGGCAGTGTTAAAACCCGGGCAGATTTCCAGTATAAATTTGTATTTTTATAATTCATTTGATCTTGTGCTAAAAATCAATATTTTTTCCTTACAAATCTGTATGCCTCTCTGATAATCCTTTAATTTTTTATATTTATTTTTACTTCTCCGTTTATTGCATATATATATATATATATAAGTTATATATATATATATATATAGGTATATATGTATATATATATATATATGTATATTATTTATTTTTTCTTTCTTTTTTTTTTTCTTTCTGTAACCTATATATAGGCTGTAACCCTTTTATGTACTTCAGTGTTCCTGAGGATGTCATTAGACGAAAGCGCTTGAGCACCACTTTGTGTTTCCTTTCCTTCGTGGTTTTATTCATCATATATATATATATATATATATTAGGGTGGCCCTTATGTATAGGGGTAAAAATATATTTTTGAAATTCCTAGCTCTGAGCGCCTACATTTGTTCCACTTCGGCCATAAGGATCGTATGGAAAAGTATTTCAAAATTGGTGTATATTTAGAGGTCGCCTAGCAGACCTAAAGTTTCTGAGTTTCTGACATTGGTATCCAGGGCCCTCTCCACCGCTATCAGTGAGTGTCAGTGGGTATAAAACTAAAACACTAAAAAAATCTTCGAATAATTGTCAATTTAGTATTATATGCTTTAGGCCAATTTCCTTCACTCATTTTCGCCTGGTTTTTGCCAGTGTGCTCTTCAGGCTATTGGGATTTAGCCGTCGATGGTCTGGGACGACCTGTAGAAGGAACTGTAGTTGATCCTCACGTGGGCATAAAAATAACAATAATAATAATAATAATTATATATGTGTATTACTACACACATCATCAGTCAAGGAGGCCCCTTATATAAGGCTAATATAATATAGTAATAATATCAGGCTAATAAGGCCATTCTATAAAGCTAATATAATATAGTCATAATATAATGTATTATAGCAAAACTGTAGGAACTGTAATTGATTCTCACCTTTCGTCAACTTCTTGTTGAACTGCTGGACTAGCGTCACTCCTCGTTCGGCATGATCGTTGATAACCTTGAGGCCTCCCACCACTGCCCGTGCCCTCTGGTATTCCTCATTTCCCTCCCAGGTATCTGGCTCAGTAGAATGACCGCAAAAAGTTAGAGTGCAATGCAATTGCAAATGTCGATCAATGTTGCAAGGGGGAATGTTGCAAGAACTTATGCAACATAGGGGGAGGGGGGTATGCAACAAGGGGGGGTTATCCCCAAGCTTTGGGGGAGAGGATGGGACGGCCTCACCCCCAAAGGGTATACCTAACCTAAGAGAGGGAGAGAAAGGAGGAGGGTCTTTGGGGGAGAAGTTGGGACGGCCTCACCCCCCAAAGGGAAACCTAACCTAAGCCCTAACATAAGAAAGATAGAAGGGTGTTCACCTGGCTCTTGCTAGACGCATAATGAGAGTTCATCTGAGCGCCCGCTGTCTTATAAGGTCCTAATCAGCCAGTTGGCTTAGAAGGCTTCTTAGAAGGCGTAAATGGCTTGTTCAGGTGTACATTATTAAGGTTGAGTTGCCAGATTGCGCTATTTATTTAATTAAAGCATATATTATTGACAGTTGACTTTCCGCCAGTTGGCATTATCCGGCAGTTGGCTTAATCCGCCAGTTCGCTTAACCCGCCAGTTGACGTAGAAGACCTAGAAGGCAGGTGTATATATTAATTAACTTTTCAGCTGCCAGATTGCGCTATTCAGATATTCTTGACAGTTAGCTTAGAAATCCGTCAGTCGGTTTAGAAGGCGTAACCAGCCATTTGGTACACATATAATTAAATAATAATATCATTTATATATACACAACCAAAAGAATTGAATAAAACACCATTACATCATTCTGTTTATTTAGACGAATTATTGGAATCAGTTTCACGAAATATATAGAAAATAAATATACAGTCCTATTCAAACGAGAAATATATGCAATAAAAATTAATAATAATATAAGAAATACGAACGAGGAATATTAATACTATAAACACCCAGGAATTTCTGTCAGTCAGTCCGTCCCGCTCAGTTTGTCTCGGTCACGCTGAGGAACGTTTGTCGGTCACGCTCAGGAACGTTTAGGTTAAGTCGTGATATTTTCGTTAGCTTTAACCAAAATATCACGACTTAACCCAACCAATCGTCCAGGGCGTACAATTACCCTAAAAAAAAATAAATAAAAAAAATAATTTTTTTTTATTTAACCAAACTAGCACGACTTAACCTAACCAATCGTCAATGCCGTACAGTATAAAGAATCATCTTCTCTTAATATATAAAAATAAATAAATTAAAAAAAATTTGTACGCCCTTGACGATTGGTTAGGTTAAGTCGTGATAGTTTGGTTAATTTTTGCTACCCGCGACCCGCACGAAGGTCAGAAAACCCTCGAAATACCCTCGACCATCGAAAGGAAAGAAACAGGAATAAAAATAAAAATAAAAATAAATAAAGAATTTGTGTGGGTATTTCTTCTTACGCTAATTAAGGAATATCATGGATATGGGTCCAAATTCTCACTTAATCTGTAATTTGTGCAATTTAGTAACAACGGAAAGCCTAGCGATTAGGTGTGATTTCTGCCAACGATTAAACGACTTTAACTGCATGAATTGGAATGATCGGGAAATAACTCTTGTCTCGAACGCGAAACAAGTCGTGGGGATCAAATTTCTATGTGGCGCATGTACACAGACCGTAAATTCTTTCGCGGTCTTTAAAGAAATGGAGATAGCAGACTCGAAAGTTACAAAAAAGAATGAAATAATGGGGACGCATGTGTCCGAAATGGTCCCAACGAAAAACAGGGTGGATGAGAGAGAAGACGAAATAACGATTAACAGCATAATAACGAACAACAATTTAATAACAAATAACGATATAAACAATAAATACGGAAGGAAGACATAGATGAAAGGAAAGAAATAAGTAAAAGTGGCGAAGTAGACAAACGGTCCAACGAGCGAAATGATAAAAAGATAATAACTAAAAACGTAGAAAATAAACAGCCAAAGAAAAATAATGATAATGCCAAAACTAAGAACTTGGAAAATAATAAGAAAGAAAGCAGAAGCGTAGAAAATATCGTATGCAAATACTACGCGAAAGGAAACTGCAGATATCGGGATGGGCAATGCATATATGCACATCCCACATTATGCAAAATGCATTACACAAGTGGATACTGCAAGTTTGATAAGAAATGCATGTTCCACCATCTTACGGTCTGCAACACTTATGAAAGATATGGGAGTTGCAAATACGAAAAAAAATGCCGATACCACCACCCTCAAAGGAACGCAACGAGGGAACAGAAAAACGAACATCAAAGAAGAGTGGCAATTTTTTAGACGCAGCCAACACATTTCAGCTGCTAAATACTCTCCAGCAATTACAAAACCAGCTGACAAATATAAATATAGGAATCCGAGAGCCGGACAGAAGGTACGAACAAAGACACTTCATGCGTTATCGGGACAACAGGTACCGACAAAGATAAAAAGAGGTAAATTCTCGGAGGACTACAAGGCACCGAAACCGGCACCCCCATTGGAAAACAAAGCGGAACCACCTGTATGCGAAAAAGAAAGAGAAAAAATAAAAATAATCCTAGCCAACATACAGGGCCTTAAATCAAACCAGTCCACCAACAAAGTTGCATACCTGAAAGGACTCATGCAAGAAGCCGGAGCAGACTTTGCATGCCTCACGGAAACTCATCTAAAGGACTGCCAGGCGAATTGTGAAAATTGTGCGCCCTGTATTGACAAAAAAGAAATACAAATTGACAACTATAACATCCTCCGAGCCGACAGAACAGTGAGACGTAAAGGAGGATGTGCTATTTACACACGCGAAAGGCACATAGCAGAAATGGCTATAAGTACCTCAAACAACTACGTAGAATGTGTAGCAGCAAAAATTGAAAAATTAAATATGGTACTAATTGTAATGTACAGACCCCCAAACACACCAACCTCAAAATTTTCAGATTCCATTACAGAGGTAAGAAACTTAGTAAAAGATCTACACTCTCCAACCCCCAAATATTTTTCTCTGTGGTGATTTTAATTTCCCATTCATGAAATATAAAAGGATAGGAAAAAATATATGTATACACCAGGACAAGGGGGGCACACGAGAAGACCAGGAGCAGGTAAAAATGCTACTAGCTTTAGCTGATGAATTTATGTTAACGCAAGAAATAACAGAAAACACAAGAAAAAACAACTGCCTAGATTTGGTATTCACAAACAACAGTAATCTAATTGATAATGTAGAAATATCCCCAACTATGATATCAGACCACAATATCATTGAAATAGCAACTAATATAAATGCAACAGGAAAGGAAAGAACACGCACAACAGAAAGAAGCAAATTCGAAATTTTTAATTTTCACTCCAAAGCTATAAACTGGGAAGATGTGACATCCAGCATGGAAGTAATAGATTGGAAAATCATTTTCGAGGCCAAGACAACGGAAGAGATGCTAATGACGTTAGAGGAGAAGACGCTAGAAATTGTGGAAAAATATGTCCCAAAGATACAACAAAGAGGAAAGAGAAGCAGGTTCGAAAGACAAAAGAGGGCATTGTTCCGAAAGAGAAAAAGAGTGACTGCAAAATTAAGTAATTATAAAGATAACATCAGAAAAATATTAAATGATAAACTACAAAGTATCGATGTCGTCATACAGGAACAAATCGAGAAGCATACAGAAAAAGAAGAAGATGACGCTATAGAAGCGATAAAGGCTAACTTAAAGTACTTCTATAATTTCGCAAAAAGAAAGTCGAAAAACCAAGCGACTATCGGACCTTTAAAAAATGAGAACAAGGATTTATCTGATGATCTAACAGAAGTATCTGAAATATTAAAAGCTCAGTATGAATCATCTTTCAGTATCCCAAAAACTGACAAATTGATATGCGATAGAAACGCGTTCTTTGAAGAAAAACCACAAGGGGAAAGTATAACGGATTTCGACTTTACGACGGATGATATTACACAAGCCATAGGAAAACTAATAAAAACACACTCAGCGGCAGGACCGGATAAATGGAATGCCACACTGATCAAAAACTGCAAGAATGCAATCGCTGAGCCCCTATGCTGGATATGGAGACGATCATTAGACACTGGAGAAATACCGGGCATCCTGAAGAGCGCGAACATACTCCCAATATATAAAGGAGGAGATGGATCCGAGGCCAAAAACTATAGGCCAGTGTCGCTTACATCTCATCTCACTAAAATATTTGAAAGAATAGTTAGACAGAAAATCTATGACTTTTTGGAAACTCAGAAAAAATTCAATGATAACCAACACGGGTTTCGATCAGGCAGATCATGCCTATCACAACTAATGGAACACTACAACATTATTGATTCACTTGAAAGTAATGAAAACTATGATGTACTATACACAGACTTTGCTAAAGCGTTCGACAAGTGTGACCACGGAATCATAATACATAAACTGAAATATATGGGAATAACAGGAAAAGTAGAGAAATGGATATATAATTTCCTTAGTGAGCGGAGGCAAGTCGTTACAGTACAAGGAGTATCTTCATCAGAATCAGAGGTCCTCAGCTCGGTACCACAAGGAACAGTATTAGCTCCACTACTCTTCATAATCATGCTAACTGACATAGATGATGACGTTACCAGAGACAGCACAGTAACATCCTTTGCGGATGACACAAAGATCAGTAGAAAAATAAGAAACCCAGAAGACATAGGATCTCTACAAACCGACATAAACAAAATCTACAAGTGGACTGAAGACAACAATATGAAGTTTAACACCGAGAAATTTCAGCTATTACGGTACGGAAAAAGAGAAGACCTAAAGTCCAAGGAATATTATACCCCAAATGGACAGGAAATTCAGAGAAATTCCAGAGCAAAAGATTTAGGGGTTGTAATGACAGATGATGCGAAATTTGAAACACAAAATAAGATAGCAGTAAACAGAGCAAAGAGAATAACGGGTCAGATATTGAGAACCTTTAAACGAAGGGATAGGAATGTAATGATTCCTCTACTGAAAACCATGATAATACCCAAATTGGAATACTGCTCGGTCCTAACATCCCCATATAAAAAAGAAGACATTAGACAGCTGGAGGGGATCCAAAGAAGCTTCACAGCCAAGATCAATGGGTGCAAAGAACTAAATTACTGGGAAAGGTTACGAGAACTAGACCTATATTCACTGGAAAGGAGAAGAGAGAGATACACCATTATTTACACTTGGAAAATAATAGAGAAACTAGTCCCTAATCTTACTCTGAATCCCATAACTCCCCAAACAACGGTGGAAAGTAGAAGCGGTAGACTGTGTCGTATTCCCAAATTGAAGGCGAGACAGGGAACATCCTTAACCCTGAAAGAAAATAGTTTTGTAGTGAGAGGACTAAAACTGTTTAATCAGTTGCCCAAAGACCTAAGAAACACGACACGAAGGGAGTTGCAGTGGAAATCTTCAAAAGAAGACTAGACGCCTGGCTCAGAACAATCCCCGATGAGCCGGGCGTACCTGGCTATGTGAGGTGGAGAGCGCAAGAATCCAACTCGCTACGTCACCAGGCCAACTCGAGAGGAGGGGCGACAAGCTTGACCTTCGCGAAAGGAGAAGTCATCGCGCGGAACCTTTGTAAGGTTGTAAGGTTGTAAGTTATATACATACAGTATATACATAGTTATATTAAATAATTAAATATATTGAAAATAAAAAATAATAATATACAAAACGATGGAGTATAATCATCAACATATTAGTACAGGAAATATGTATGTACAGGGTGTTTCTAAAGTAACCATCTATTTTGCGAAATAATATGAATTATAAAAAAAACACCTTTAAAACATGAAAATATATATATACTGTATATTTTTAAGCTCGGCACACATTGTTGCTCTTCGTGGATAATCTTCTTGTAAGTTGTGGAACACTTGAATGTGGTATGGCTTTTTCTTTAAATCATAACGTAGAATTCTGTAAACCGTTGTTTGTGGAATTTCTAATCTGTGGGATGCCCTCCGAATCGATAATTGTGGATCCTCTTCGAATGCTTCTTGAACAGATTCGATTCTTTCGTGAGATCTTCTTGGCCGTCCAGATCTACGCTCGTCATGCATAGATCCAGTCCTCATAAATTTGTTTACTAATTCGCGAATAGCCTGGTCTCTAGGGCCTGTTTTACGAAACCTTCTCTCAAACTTTTCTCTAATTTCATTGCACTTCATGCCTTTTTCCTGCATGTTACTACATAAACCCGTTCTTGCACATTCATCATCAATGATATGGGTCTGAAAATAAAATAAAATAATTAACAAAAATCGTGTAAAGCAATTGAAATATTATAAATACATGAATTTTGTATAACAATGCACATACCATTATGCCAATATAACAATTGTTTAAAATCCCCCTATTTCAACAAAATAGATGGTTACTTTAGAAAAACCCTGTATATATACCCACACAATTATATTAAATAATTAAATATATTGAAAATAAAAAATAATATTAAATATATTGAAAATAAGAATAATAATATACAAAACGATGGAGTATAACCATCAACATATTAGTACAGGAAAAATATATATGTATACACACACACACACACAAACAATTATGTTAAATAATTAAATATATTGAAAATAAATATACATCAAACTACATTCGTTCTACTGCGTTTAACTAAAACACTAAACTCGCACGTAATCGAGTCTACAGTCACATCATCATTGCTTTGCACTACGCAGTAAATACAATTTAACATTATTTCACTGCTGAAGGTGTGCGGGCGCCTGTACTCGATGTAAATTTCCTTCATATCGTTCAATACTATTTTTGTGCCCACTTTACATTCGGTTGGCAAGTTATCTTTAAACACGGATATAATACAATCAAAAACACGCACAAAGAGGGTATCGTCAGGAACCACATCATTATTAAATACAAGTTTGTAAACACTCCTTTACAATCGAGGGTTTTTTCGTACCGATCCGAGCTTTCCAATCGTGAACTCTTCTTCACAACGCATAGCGGCAATTGAAATAATCTTCCAAGTCGTAACGACAGTTGCTCATTATATAGAAGTACAATTCTTCAGGGTGAACAGTGCAGGCAAGTTCTGCCCTGTACTGTTCAAGTCCTTTGTACCAAAGTTCATGATATTTCGAAGAGTCAACCTTTTAAATAAGC
Organism: Bathynomus jamesi; assembly: GCA_023014485.1. NCBI lineage: Eukaryota > Metazoa > Arthropoda > Malacostraca > Isopoda > Cirolanidae > Bathynomus > Bathynomus jamesi. The sequence goes on along the minus strand of JAJOZX010010235.1, from coordinate 94,505 downwards.
ATCCAGCTCTAGCCCATTCTCGCCCTGCTCATTCCTAAATTCGATAAATCCGTCGAGCAGAGCGGTGTATGCGTATTCAAGAACCATGTCCAAATAAATCATATTCGTGACACGCGCGACTAATATAGGCTTCAGCTTGCGGAATCCGATAATTTCAAACATTCTGTCGAGGATGAAACAGTTTCGCGTAGGGACAAGAACGTTATTATCAGATGCATTCTTCCGCATCAGTCGTATATCAATGCATGGCTGATCGTTATTTGTGCACAACATACAAACAACGGCATATGAGGAGGCATCACTAATCTGTTCTATCCTTGTACCTACACCTGCAGGTATTGGTCCTCACCCCACTTCTCAACTATCACGAAGACTCTATTCATCTTCTCAACACTTAAATAAATAACATTACGTCTACCAGAGTTTGCTTGTCTACAAATCGTTTCAAGTACATAGTTAATGGCACCGGTTTCACGCCTGAACACACCGCAGTGACTTCGTCACGGACACATCGTACGCGGCATTGAGAATGATTCTCAAAGGAAGTTCCATCGTATTCGAGGAGTGCACGTCCAGTCGGTTCAAGCTCTGAGATGACTATGAGCCACGGCTGGGCTGATCGGCTCGACGGGGGAGCGAGTCACACCATAAGCTGTTGAATCGTGTACGGATTTGTTGTAGCATGAATCACACGAGTACCATCGTACCATATACTGTATATATATATATATATATATATACACCGTATTTCCCGGCGTATAACGCGCACTCTAATTTTGAAGAGAAAATTGTTTTGAAGAGAAAATTTAGGAAAATAAAAATTTAGGAAAAAATATATCTCCCTCACTTCACATGTACAATTTTAACGAGTTAATTTTAACGCATGGTGATTTTTGGAGTATTTTGAGGGAAAAAAAAGGGCGCGTTATACGCCGGGAAATATGGTGTATATATATATATATATATATATATATATATATATATATGTGTGTGTGTGTGTGTGTGTGTGTATATATATAACTTGATTGAAGGGTTTGTTCGTGGGGAACCGTAGCTTAGCATGGAATAAGAGGACGAAGAGATGGTACATGTTTATTTACAATACGTTCACGATACCTTTCTCCTTTTTCACAATGCCAATCACGCCTCCCTTTCTCTTAACTATCTTAATTCCCAACACAAAAACATTAAGTTCACCAAAGAAGACGAATCCAATAACACCCTACCCTTCCGAGATATTTCAACAACAAGACAAAACAACAAGTTCAGCACCTCCAGATATCGAAAACCCACATACACAGGCCTAGGTGCTAATTACCTAAGCCACACCCTTTCGCCATATAAAATAAACAGCATCAAAATCTTATTCCACCGCGCCAATCAACTTTGTTCTCCGTACTTATCCCTCTACAACGAAATTGAATTCGTTCATAATTTCGGCATTAACAACTCCTTCCCAAAACATCTATTACAATTTTAACCAGAAATTTTCTTAATAATATTTATCAACCCCACCCTCTTAATGTCCCCACCGTTAAAAAAGACGTACCATACTTTTCCTTTCCCTATTACGACCATAGCCACAAAATACTCGCAGAACTCTGTCTCCTACTCACCCCTCTTTACCCCCAAATTATGTAACATTCAATTCGTTTTCATCAACAATAACAGCATCAAATCATACCTCAACCACAAATAAAAAACATCTCAGCCCCTGGCCTCGTCCACCATCTACGTTTTCAACTGTGTTCGCTGCAAAGCGAACAACATTGGCAGCACCATTCGCCAAAATCAAACAAGAGTGGACGAGCATCACGGTATTTCTACCAGAACATCGCAACCCTTAAATAAACCTTCCAAATCAGCAGTAAGGGATCACTGCCATCTTCACAACCACCCACTGCTTCCCTCCAATTTCAAAATTATTAACGCAACCAACCATCTAACCGACCTCCGCATTCTAGAGTCCCTATACGCCCTCACTATTAAACCAACTCTCAACGATTATAGTTCTGCCTTTAACTTAAACATAGCCAGATAACTGTCATATCCTACCACTGAGAAGAAATTCACTCCCTCCAACAACCAATCATTCCAAACCCTCTGCTCAATTAGTCCCTCACCCCGATAATAATCTGGTAAGACCCTTTTCAATTTTGTTCACATTTCATTTTATATTTTGACATTGATCACTCTTGTATATTTTATAATATTTTATTTTTAATATTAATTACTTAAATATATCCTGTAAACACACCATTAATATCTATCACTCGTTTATTTAAATATATTGTATAAGTTCCCGTTCATTATATTTATTTATTTTATTTTCATTTTATAATTTTAGCACTGATGATGGAAATTGAAATTTCCGAAACGTTTGTAAATAAACATGTACCATCTCTTCGTCCTCTTATTCTTTGCTATATATATATATATATATATATATATATATATATATACAGGGGTTAGACAAAATAATATGAACACCCGCCGATTTCACCGGTTATCTTTACGGACTGCTCAGACACAAAGTAAACGGTCAAATGACTGGCAAACCTATTTAAATGCGTAACAGAGTGTATACGTCATGTTATAACCCTCACGTTGTTTTTACAGATCTGAGTGAATTATGAATTAGCAGTTATGAAAGACCTGTCAGACTTCCAAAGAGGGCAAATTGTCGGAGCGCGGAGGGCTGGTGCATCGTTGACGAAAACGGCTCAGATGTTCAATGTATCCAGAGGAACTGTCTCTATGGTCATGTCTGCATACCAAAACCATGGAAAGACAAGCACCGACAAATGCAATAGTGGACGCAAGAAGAAGCTGTGTGATCGAGACCGCCCGGTGCTAAAGCGCATTGTGACAAAGAACCATAAGACCACAGCTCCAAAAGTGACTGCAGAGCTTAACCAGCATCTTGCAAGCCCGGTATTGACCAGAACTGTACGTCGCGAGCTCCATGGAGCTGGATACCATGGGAGGGCTGCGATTGACAAACCCTTCCTTTCGCACATCAACATTGAGCGGCGCAGAAAATGGTGTAATGACCATAAGAATTGGTCAATGGACCGGTGGAAGAATGTAGTCTACTCCGACGAATCCTCCTTTACGCTATTTCCATGTTCCGGTCGAGTTTACGTCTGGAGACAGCCTAAAGATGCTTATGACCCCGACTGCCTGACCCCAACCGTTAAGCATGGAGGCGGATCTGTGATGGTTTGGGCAGCAATATCGTGGAATACTCTTGGCCCAGCTATAGTACTGCATGGTAGTGTTAACGCCCAGGTCTATCTGTCAATATTGGCTGACCAGGTCCATCCCATGGTCCAAACGCTGTTTCCCAATGGCGGCGCCGTCTTCCAGGATGATAATGCACCAATCCACACCGCTGGGGTCGTTAAAAACTGGTTTGAAGAGCATGTTAGTGAAGTAGAACGCTTGGATTGGCCTCCACAATCCCCGGATCTTAACATTATCGAGCATCTGTGGTGTCAGTTAGAGCAGCAGGTCAGAAGCCGATTCCCACCGCCGGCGTCTTTGGAGGAACTGGAGCAGGGTTTGCTCGAAGAATGGCTCAGGATTCCTCTAGCCACTGTCCAAAAGCTGTATGAATCAATTCCCCGACGCATTGCAGCTGTTACTGCCGCTAAAGGAGGACCAACTCCATATTAAGAATAAAAACCGCCATTTATGAAGGTGTTCATATTATTTTGTCCAACCCCTGTATATATATATATGCACAGAGTGGGAGAAAAGTCTAATGATTTTATACATACAAATAATTTGTTAATAATAAATAAATTCCAATGATATCACTGCAGTGTATGCAATACTTTTCAAAGCAACGATACGAGATCAGGAATTACCCTAGGCTAGAACAAGAAGGCCCTAGGGCCTAGACCCTAGCCCCAGTCAGCGCCATGTCAGTAAGGATGGAATAGAGCAACGAAGAAAACGTGTATAAACGTGTATCTTGTATCGTCGGCTACTGGGCGAAAAAAAATCCCCCCAAAAACGATAGGGTAAACCCGTTAAAACGGCTACACTAACAGTTTGGGCGTGTATTGGTTATTCATGACTCGTTTCCTTTGACATATCGAGAGATACGATGGATGGAAAACGCTATTGCCGGGTATTGAGAAAAAGTTTTGCCACAGTTTACTAATGGTGTTGTCAGGAATTGGCTTTATCAACATGATGGAGCGCCGCCACATTACTCTCCACCCGCTCGTGTGATTCTGGATACGAACCTTGAAGGAAAATGGGTTAGGCGGCGAGGTCCCATCGAGTGGCCAGCCAGATCACCTGATTTAACCCCATGTGATTCCTGACGTTGTGCTTATTTGCGTGACAAACTCTACACTCCTTCTTTCACCTATCCAAATGTGAATGCCATTGGCCGCAGAATAGATAATGAACTGAAAAAGATCCCACTCGATATGTTCAGAAGAACACTGAAGAGTTTCTCTGGAAACTTTTTCCACAATTGAATAGGTAAGATAATTTTATCCACATATACTTATGTAAATGTATATATGTATATGTACAGGGTGTATGATAAGTCACTACCTATCTTTAAATGGTTGTAGTAATTTTACTTTTAAACTGATTTTAATGAAACAAACTGTAAATGATACATTATCCAATATGGTTTTATGCACAACACTTTAAATTTCCACATATGCTCCTGCACTGTCAACACATTTCCTTAATCGAACTGGCACATTCGCTACTGCTGATCTCAATATGTTTTCAGGAATATTGGTAAGAACATTGATTATTCTCTCCTTAAGTTCATCCAGAATTTTTGTTTCATGCAATAAACTTCTTCCTTGGCCCATCCCAACACGAAAGAGTCACAAGGCGTAAAGTCTTGGCTGCGGAGAGGTCATTCGTGAACGCCACGTCTCCCAATCCATCTTCCTGGAAAATGATCGTGCAGCCATGCGCGGACATCATTTGTGAAATGAGGGGGTGCCCCATCCTGCATGAAATGAAGTGTGGCGATGTTTTCCTACTAAGAAATGACTGGCCACACACGATTTTGTAACATTTCGAGGTATCTTGCACGATTCATTGTGTCCCTCAAAATGAAAGGTCCAACAACTGTGGTGGATGTGATGCCACACCAGACTGTTACCTTTAGAGGACCCTAAGCCTTTTCCACAAAATGGCCAGGGTTGACTGCTGTAGTGTATTGTTTTTTAATAAAGATAAGATAATAATGTCTAATAAGAATTAAATGTTTTGTTTATAAGAATTTAATAATGTTTTGTTTAATAAAGAAGAAAATAATGCTTAATAAGAAATTGATAATGTTTTGTTTGAAAACGATGGAGTATAATCATCAACATATTAGTACAGGAAATATATATGTACAGGGTGTTTCTAAAGTAACCATCTATTTTGCGAAATAATATGAATTATAAAAAAAACACCTTTAAAACATGAAAATATATATATACTGTATATTTTTAAGCTCGGCACACATTGTTGCTCTTCGTGGATAATCTTCTTGTAAGTTGTGGAACACTTGAATGTGGTATGGCTTTTTCTTTAAATCATAACGTAGAATTCTGTAAACCGTTGTTTGTGGAATTTCTAATCTGTGGGATGCCCTCCGAATCGATAATTGTGGATCCTCTTCGAATGCTTCTTGAACAGATTCGATTCTTTCGTGAGATCTTCTTGGCCGTCCAGATCTACGCTCGTCATGCATAGATCCAGTCCCCATAAATTTGTTTACTAATTCGCGAATAGCCTGGTCTCTAGGGCCTGTTTTACGAAACCTTCTCTCAAACTTTTCTCTAATTTCGTTGCACTTCATGCCTTTTATGCTGCATGTTACTACATAAACCCGTTCTTGCACATTCATCATCAATGATATGGGTCTGAAAATAAAATAAAATAATTAACAAAAAATCGTGTAAAGCAATTGAAATATTATAAATACATGAATTTTGTATAACAATGCACATACCATTATGCCAATATAACAATTGTTTAAAATCCCCCTATTTCACCAAAATAGACGGTTACTTTAGAAACACCCTGTATATATACCCACACAATTATATTAAATAATTAAATATATTGAAAATAAAAAATAATATTAAATATATTGAAAATAAGAATAATAATATACAAAACGATGGAGCATAACCATCAACATATTAGGACAGGAAAAATATATATGTATACACACACACACACACACAATTATGTTAAATAATTACATATATTGAAAATAAATATACATCAAACTACATTCGTTCTACTGCGTTTAACTAAAACACTAAACTCGCACGTAATCGAGTCTACAGTCACATCATCATTGCTTTGCACTACGCAGTAAATACGATTTAACATTATTTCACTGCTGAAGGTGTGCGGGCGCCTGTACTCGATGTAAATGGCCTTCATATCGTTCAATACTATTTTTGTGCCCACTTTACATTCGGTTGGCAAGTTATCTTTAAACACGGATATAATACAATCAAAAAACACGCACAAAGAGGGTATCGTCAGGAACCACATCATTATTAAATACAAGTTTGTAAACACTCCTTTACAATCGAGGGTTTTTTCGTACCGATCCGAGCTTTCCAATCGTGAACTCTTCTTCACAACGCATAGCGGCAATTGAAATAATCTTCCAAGTCGTAACGACAGTTGCTCATTATATAGAAGTACAATTCTTCAGGGTGAACAGTGCAGGCGAGTTCTGCCCTGTACTGTTCAAGTCCTTTGTACCAAAGTTCATGATATTTCGAAGAGTCAACCTTTTAAATAAGCATCCAGCTCTAGCCCATTCTCGCCCTGCTCATTCCTAAATTCGATAAATCCGTCGAGCAGAGCGGTGTATGCGTATTCAAGAACCATGTCCAAATAAATCATATTCGTGACACGCGCGACTAATATAGGCTTCAGCTTGCGGAATCCGATAATTTCAAACATTCTGTCGAGGATGAAACAGTTTCGCGTAGGGACAAGAACGTTATTATCAGAGGCATTCTTCCGCATCAGTCGTATATCAATGCATGGCTGATCGTTATTTGTGCACAACATAAAAACAACTGCATATGAGGAGGCATCACTAATCTGTTCTATCCTTGTACCTACACCTGCAGGTATTGGTCCTCACCCCACTTCTCAACTATCACGAAGACTCTATTCATCTTCTCAACACTTAAATAAATAACATTACGTCTACCAGAGTTTGCTTGTCTACAAATCGTTTCAAGTACATAGTTAATGGCACCGGTTTCACGCCTGAACACACCGCAGTGACTTCGTCACGGACACATCGTACGCGGCATTGAGAATGATTCTCAAAGGAAGTTCCATCGTATTCGAGGAGTGCACGTCCAGTCGGTTCAAGCTCTGAGATGACTATGAGCCACGGCTGGGCTGATCGGCTCGACGGGGGAGCGAGTCACACCATAAGCTGTTGAATCGTGTACGGATTTGTTGTAGCATGAATCACACGAGTACCATCGTACCATATACTGTATATATATATATATATATATATACACCGTATTTCCCGGCGTATAACGCGCACTCTAATTTTGAAGAGAAAATTGTTTTGAAGAGAAAATTTAGGAAAATAAAAATTTAGGAAAAAATATATCTCCCTCACTTCACATGTACAATTTTAACGAGTTAATTTTAACGCATGGTGATTTTTGGAGTATTTTGAGGGAAAAAAAAGGGCGCGTTATACGCCGGGAAATATGGTGTATATATATAATATATATATATATATATATATATATATATATGTGTGTGTGTGTGTGTGTGTGTGTGTATATATAACTTGATTGAAGGGTTTGTTCGTGGGGAACCGTAGCTTAGCATGGAATAAGAGGACGAAGAGATGGTACATGTTTATTTACAATACGTTCACGATACCTTTCTCCTTTTTCACAATGCCAATCACGCCTCCCTTTCTCTTAACTATCTTAATTCCCAACACAAAAACATTAAGTTCACCAAAGAAGACGAATCCAATAACACCCTACCCTTCCGAGATATTTCAACAACAAGACAAAACAACAAGTTCAGCACCTCCAGATATCGAAAACCCACATACACAGGCCTAGGTGCTAATTACCTAAGCCACACCCTTTCGCCATATAAAATAAACAGCATCAAAATCTTATTCCACCGCGCCAATCAACTTTGTTCTCCGTACTTATCCCTCTACAACGAAATTGAATTCGTTCATAATTTCGGCATTAACAACTCCTTCCCAAAACATCTATTACAATTTTTAACCAGAAATTTTCTTAATAATATTTATCAACCCCACCCTCTTAATGTCCCCACCGTTAAAAAAGACGTACCATACTTTTCCTTTCCCTATTACGACCATAGCCACAAAATACTCGCAGAACTCTGTCTCCTACTCACCCCTCTTTACCCCCAAATTATGTAACATTCAATTCGTTTTCATCAACAGTAACAGCATCAAATCATACCTCAACCACAAATAAAAAACATCTCAGCCCCTGGCCTCGTCCACCATCTACGTTTTCAACTGTGTTCGCTGCAAAGCGAACAACATTGGCAGCACCATTCGCCAAAATCAAACAAGAGTGGACGAGCATCACGGTATTTCTACCAGAACATCGCAACCCTTAAATAAACCTTCCAAATCAGCAGTAAGGGATCACTGCCATCTTCACAACCACCCACTGCTTCCCTCCAATTTCAAAATTATTAACGCAACCAACCATCTAACCGACCTCCGCATTCTAGAGTCCCTATACGCCCTCACTATTAAACCAACTCTCAACGATTATAGTTCTGCCTTTAACTTAAACATAGCCAGATAACTGTCATATCCTACCACTGAGAAGAAATTCACTCCCTCCAACAACCAATCATTCCAAACCCTCTGCTCAATTAGTCCCCTCACCCGGATAATAACCTTGTAAGACCCTTTTCAATTTTGTTCACATTTCATTTTATATTTTGACATTGATCACTCTTGTATATTTTATAATATTTTATTTTTAATATTAATTACTTAAATATATCCTGTAAACACACCATTAATATCTATCACTCGTTTATTTAAATATATTGTATAAGTTCCCGTTCATTATATTTATTTATTTTATTTTCATTTTATAATTTTAGCACTGATGATGGAAATTGAAATTTCCGAAACGTTTGTAAATAAACATGTACCATCTCTTCGTCCTCTTATTCTTTGCTATATATATATATATATATATGCACAGAGTGGGAGAAAAGTCTAATGATTTTATACATACAAATAATTTGTTAATAATAAATAAATTCCAATGATATCACTGCAGTGTATGCAATACTTTTCAAAGCAACGATACGAGATCAGGAATTACCCTAGGCTAGAATAAGAAGGCCCTAGGGCCTAGACCCTAGCCCCAGTCAGCGCCATGTCAGTAAGGATGGAATAGAGCAACGAAGAAAACGTGTATAAACGTGTATCTTGTATCGTCGGCTACTGGGCGAAAAAAAATCCCTCCCCAAAAACGATAGGGTAAACCCGTTAAAACGGCTACACTAACAGTTTGGGCGTGTATTGGTTATTCATGACTCGTTTCCTTTGACATATCGAGAGATACGATGGATGGAAAACGCTATTGCCGGGTATTGAGAAAAAGTTTTGCCACAGTTTACTAATGGTGTTGTCAGGAATTGGCTTTATCAACATGATGGAGCGCCGCCACATTACTCTCCACCCGCTCGTGTGATTCTGGATACGAACCTTGAAGGAAAATGGGTTAGGCGGCGAGGTCCCCTCGAGTGGCCAGCCAGATCACCTGATTTAACCCCATGTGATTCCTGACGTTGTGCTTATTTGCGTGACAAACTCTACACTCCTTCTTTCACCTATCCAAATGTGAATGCCCTTGGCCGCAGAATAGATAAAGAACTGAAAATGATCCCACTCGATATGTTCAGAAGAACACTGAAGAGTTTCTCTGGAAACTTTTTCCACAATTGAATAGGTAAGATAATTTTATCCACATATACTTATGTAAATGTATATATGTATATGTACAGGGTGTATGATAAGTCACTACCTATCTTTAAATGGTTGTAGTAATTTTATTTTTAAACTGATTTTAATGAAACAAACTGTAAATGATACATTATCCAATAAGGTTTTATGCACAACACTTTAAATTTCCACATATGCTCCTGCACTGTCAACACATTTCCTTAATCGAACTGGCACATTCGCTACTGCTGATCTCAATATGTTTTCAGGAATATTGGTAAGAACATTGATTATTCTCTCCTTAAGTTCATCCAGAATTTTTGTTTCGTGCAATAAACTTCTTCCTTGGCCCATCCCAACACGAAAGAATCACAAGGCGTAAAGTCTTGGCTGCGGAGAGGTCATTCGTGAACGCCACGTCTCCCAATCCATCTTCCTGGAAAATGATCGTGCAGCCATGCGCGGACATCATTTGTGAAATGAGGGGTGCCCCATCCTGCATGAAATGAAGTGTTGCGATGTTTTCCTACTAAGAAATGACTGGCCACACACGATTTTGTAACATTTCGAGGTATCTTGCACGATTCATTGTGTCCCTCAAAATGAAAGGTCCAACAACTGTGGTGGATGTGATGCCACACCAGACTGTTACCTTTGGAGGACCCTAAGCCTTTTCCACAAAATGGCCAGGGTTGACTGCTGTAGTGTATTGTTTTTAATAAAGATAAGATAATAATGTCTAATAAGAATTAAATGTTTTGTTTATAAGAATTTATTAATGTTTTGTTTAATAAAGAAGAAAATAATGCTTAATAAGAAATTGATAATGTTTTGTTTGAAATAAAAAATAAAAAAATACAAATTGGCAACATTATGAGATGTGCCCAAGCTGGAGGCTGTGTGAAGTGCCCAACCCAGTCTTTGGACTGGATTTTCCCTGATTAGTTTTGCTGTCGTATTAGAATGTTATAGTTTATTTAAAATATTAAAGGTCTCTCTCTCCGCCATTAAATGTTAATGCTAATTCCGCCCTCTCATTACCCCGTTAGTCTAAAGTATTTCGGCGTAAATAAAAAGTCAGTGAAAAGTAAATAAAAGTGTGTAATTATTCCCCAGTCTCTTTTCTTTGTTCGAAAGTTTTATGGCAGCCACGTGTACCCGTCTGCCCGTGTCCGTAATAAGATACAAAGAGAAAACGAGTGAGAATAGAAAACAGAAGGAAAATTGATGAAAAGAAAGCAAAGAGAGAAGGAAAGGATTTTTTTTTATATAAATCACGACATTTTTGGTGGCTAAGCGGTGTTTCTTTATATTAATATAAGGGCATTCCCACGTCTTCTGTACGAGTCTTATATTTTGGCCAAATACATTGCTACCCTTTTTTTTCGTATTTATAAAATTAGTAGATATTTTGTTTCTGTAAATTAAACAGTAAAATGCATTGTGTACCTCAAATGCAAGCAAATTCCGATTCCCATTCCTTAAAAATTCGTTGTATCTATAATTCAAGATGGCGCGCGTCATTTTCGAAATTTTTGATGGAGTCAGACTGTTTCAACCGCTCGTCTCAGTTGAGTTAAAATTCTCCTGCACTAATTCGCTGCACATTCAGTTTCGTTTCTCTCGCTCTCTCTCATAGGAGATCGATCACCTAATTCGGGTCAACTAAACTCAATGGATGGAATTCGGATTCAACTTAGTTGCTTCCAAATCGAGCCTCTTAAAATTTTGAAAAAAATATCGAAAAGTATGTACTGCTACTGATTATCACTTCACATTTAATTTTCGCAAAAATTTTAATCACAGCTTAGCTACCAATACGGTCACTTATGGCAGTTACATAGGCGAGAGATAAAAAAAAAATCATCAAACACAACGAAATAATACTGCACAGATATAACTATAAACGCGCCCATACATAGTAACCGTTATTATAATTTTAAAAATATTATTCAAACTACCTCCAGAAAGCACATCAATATATTTAAATAGAAAAGACAAAAATGAAAACCGGAAACTTCACGTCATCAATTCCCGATAACAATGAACCATCTTACACTTTGTGAGGAACGGACATAGATACCACAAAAACGTTACTGGCAATCTAATTAGCTAAAATGCTCCATTTCCGGGCAGCACTCAATCTAAAGTTCCAATTGCACGAGTAACCCAAATGAAGTTTAAAAAATAACACAGTTTCCAAAGCAGAATCATTAAATAACAAAAATTTAAATATTAATGATTCTGTTTCAGAAAATGTGTTATTTTTTATTTTTTTAAATTAATTTAATATATTAATTCCAACCTGCAACGTTAAATTTCATAGGAAGAAAACTCGTAATTCACAAAATGACATCTGAGAGACAATTCTTTCCTTCAACATGAAACCTAGCATGGTTTGTAAATCACAGGAATTCCAGTAATTTATCGTTTCCAAGTGAAACTAAATAAAAATTTTCATCGTTATTATAAATAAGAAAAGATATGATGAACCAAAAAATACAGCGCAATCTACTACGTAAACAAAAATTAAAAGAATTCACTGTATTATGAAGCGAGTGTTTACTTTTTGTTTTAAGCGAACCTCTATAAAAATATTCCTAACCTAATGAAACTGAATTACATCATGAAATAATTTTGTAATATTTTCTATTCAAACACGCGAATGTAAAAAAAAAATTTCATTATTTATACCCAAATTAAAATGTTAAGCAAAAACACTCCTCAACACAATAAAATCTAATTTCCGAATGAAAAAAAATTTAATCAGCCTATCCATACAAAATATCACTTGCAATTTTCATTAAAACTAATAAAAGAATGAAAAAATAGACAACAAAAATCAGCCCACCTATAAAATAAAAATGAATGAATATATAAAAAATAAAAAAAACAAATTAATTTATCAAAAGAATTTACTAAAACAATTCCTGTATTTCAAATAAACAAATTTTTATCTTTTTATAACAAATTTAGCTTACTTTTAGGTCTCACACAATATATATATATATGTTACCGGCAATTTCTTAATTCAGAAGTTTAATTAAAAGACCGAAAAATCAGGTATTTTAATAAATGCCTACTGGATTTAGGCATTTAATTAAATGACTAATATTGCTAGGCATTTAGTTAAATGGCGCAAAAATCTAAGAAAATTTAAGAAAGTGGCTGGTTCGGATTCATATTTATTTAATTACAGTTTAAGTTTAAGTTTATTGCAGAAAACAAATATAAACGGAGTTTAAACATTATTCACATAGAATCTATTTGTTTTTACAGTTTAAGTTAAGATGACATCTGCTCTTACATAGAAGATTTGATTTTTTACAAAGATATCGTTTTGAACAGCAACGTGTCTGAATGTTTGAGGCACAACTGCACTTTGTGTAACCTTGACCAGAACAAAACGATTGTTTTCTCACAGCTTGTCTGAGAGTTAGTTCTTTTTCCAAATTTACTGTCACTTGATAAAAAGGTGCACGCGAATTGTGCACGCGAATAGTAACCAATAAGTATTCCATCCTTCGTAGCAAGTTTGTAACCTTTTTCAGATTTGTTGATCACAAGGGCCATGATATTACGCTTATCTCCTCTTCCTCTGTCCACATTGGGAATAGGTAGTACCACTGGGAACCTAACTTTACGTCTTTTAATATCTTGTTTGAATTCCTTACCATTTTCTGACTCTGTTTCTGTAGTCCTTCTGCACCTTCTCTTCTCTCATTTAATATGAGATTTTCTCCTCTATCGTCTTTTAATTCATTATTCTCAACTAAACACGTCTCACCTTTTTCCTCTGAACGCTCTTCACCTCCTTCCTCTGAACGTTGTTCACCTTCTTTTGAACGCTCTTCACCTCCTTCCTCTGAACGCTCTTCATCTCCTTCCTCTGAACGCTCTTCACCTCCATCCTCTGAACGCTCTTCACCTCCTTCTGAACGTTCTTCACCTCCTTCCTCTGAACGTTCTTCACCTCCTTCCTCTGAACGTTTTTCACCTCCTTCTGAACGCTCTTCACCTTTTTCTGAACGCTCTTCACCTCCTTCCTCTGAATGCTTTTCACCTCCTTCCTCTGAACGCTCTTCACCTCTTTCCTCTGAACCCTCTTCACCACTTTCCTCTGAACACTCTTCACCACTTTCCTCTGAACACTCTTCACCTCCATTTTCTTCTCTGCTCTACTTCATTACCGCCTCTTCTGTTTCCAGGGTTAGAAGAACTTCTCGTGGTACAGATGATGTAGTTAATCCTATCTTCGCATCACACCAAAACAGTTCTGTAAGGATACCTTTGTATACCAGAGTGATAACTAGTGTTCTTTAGTAAATTGCACAAACTTCAAGCCAACTGCCCAATTCTTCGTATTGTTATCGCTCATCCAGGTTACTAGCATGTCCTTAACGTCTACATTAGCACGTTCTACACTTCCTTGAGATTGTGGATGCTGAGGTTTACCATGTAGAGTGACGCAAGCAGGCCACAAATCCTTTATTTCATTTATTAATGAAGCCGTAAATTCCCGACCATTGTCACTTTGGAGGATGTGAGGCGCTCCAAAAACCAGGAATATGTCCAGAAGTTGGTATGCTACTTCAGCAGCACGTTTTGATTTTAATGGCCTTAGCACTGAAAATTTTGTAAGGTGGTCTTGATAGTGCATAATAAACTTGTATTCCTCAAACCTTATAGAGTGCATGTCAATGAGGTCAACCTGACCTCTGGAATTAAGTTCTTTGGATATGAGAGCCTTTACTACAATACCTTTGTTAGCAAATTTTCTCTTTTTCAGTTGACACTCTTCACACAGTTCTTTGAACAGTGATAATACCCCTTTTGTAATGTTTTGTAGAATTTTCCTTAATTTTATTTATCATTTTAGCCCTTCCACCATGCACAGTATTGATGTGAGCTTCATGTACAATCCTGTAGACATCTTCTGCACACACGAAGTATAGGATGGGATCTTTATCACTCCCTCTTTTCTTGATCAGAGATTTGGAATCTCCGCACTAAAGAACTTCAAACCTATTAAATAACAACCAATAATGTAATATGCTTAAATAATAATAGTAAATAAAGTAAATAACATATTAAATAAATATATATGTTTAATAGTAACAACTAAGTTATACTTAACTAAAGTAAACTAAGCACACTTCACATTTAAGCACATATAATAATAATAACTTAATTAAACTAAACAAAACTAAGTACACTTCATTACCTTTTGCCATAACAGTAATCCACTGGAGTGGCTTTCTCTGTTTTACTGCTGCCAGAACTTCATTGTATTTACTTCTTGGCCATAAATTGTTTTTTTTGGCTGTCTTCTAATATTTGCAAGAGTTTAGCAGTAAATTTCTGCTCCATTGTTTGTTCTTTACAGCACTGGCTTGTTACGCCAACTGTATAGTTTTGCTGCTTTTGCACCAACTGACAGTGCTTCGTTTACGGTTAATGCCCTCACGTGCCATAAGTCGCCATATATTGCCTACCAGGCAATTTGTTGAATATTCCAGAAAATTTTCAGGCATTTAATTAAATTCCTTGTAATATTTAGCCAATAAATTTAATGACTGACTAAGTTAGGCATTCAGTTAACTGACTAAAAATTGGTCTTTTAATTAAACGCCTGAATTAAGAAATTGCCAGTAACTATATATATATATATATATATATATATATATATATATATATATGATGAAAATAACCTTGAAGTAAAAAGAAAACACGAAATAATACTCCAACGCTTTCGTCTAATAACTTAATAACAAGATTGAGCCTATATATAAATCACCAAAAAAAAAGTAATGATATGATTGGTGCAGAAAAATATTGTGGCAGAAGCATACAATTCACGTGGAAAAACTACGAGTTTTAGCGCCTTGCCCTTCTTATTTAAATCTGTTCTGAATTAATTCAAAACAATAGGATCAAGCGAATAAAGACCCTGGCTAAGGTTGAAATTGCTTGCAAGTTGAATAATGGTAGACTCAAGAATATTTCTGTTGCTTGAGTGAAACAAAATTGAATAATTATTCCAATCAATACAATGGGACAACTTTGAGAACTGGACAAAAAGGGCATTGGACGACTGTCCCGTTCTAACGGAATATTGATGTTTTACACGCGTGTTCAAATCTCTTCCCGTCTGTCCAATGTAAAAGAAGTTGCATTGTTTACAACCAGTTTTATAGATAATGCCTGAATTATTGGTTGGACTATTCTTTACTATGATATTTTTCACAATATTGCCTTATGAAAATATTAATGTTAAAAAGTTTGAGTACATTAGCAATGCCTAAAAAGCCTGAGAAAATGGAAGTACTAAAGTAACCTTTGACAAAGTGCGAGGGTTATTATTCACACGATAAAAAGTTCGTTTTGCCTTGTTAAGGCAAGATTCCAAAAAAGCAGGTGGGTAACACAAGTCACTCCCAATATTGTTGATTTTTCTAACTCAGCATTCATGTATTCCGGACTGGCGATCCTAAGAGCACGGAGAAACATTGAGGAAAATATGGCTTTCTTGATGGAGGTGTCATGTCCGGAGTAAAAGTTTACATAGGACAAACTGGGTATTTTTTTTTTCGATAGATACTAAACTTAAAACCCGGGTTTCCCTATGTACACGCCCATCCAAAAACGGGATGGAGTTGTTTTGTTCCATTTCCAAAGTAAACTTAATGGAGGGGACTTAATTATTTAACTGAAGGAAGTCACACCTCATGGGCCAGATACATAAAATATCGTCGACGTACCGCAACCATGGGATCCCAACCCTCAGGATTCTCGGAATGTAAATTATTTCGAAAAACTCCATATAAATATTGGAGAGGAGGAGCGACAAGGGATTACCCATGGCCATCCCAAAAGACTCTTCTTAATATTGACCATTGAAAGTGAACTTGCAGACTTTGATGCAAAGTTTAATGAGTTCCAAAACAATGTGTGTAAGTAGTGGTAGGTCATACTTATGTAATTCTCGTGAGAGAAAGTCAAACATATCGTCAATTGGCACTTTGTGAACAATGGGCAAATGTCGAAACTGATCAATCTATCGTTTGTTTCAACGCGTACAGTATTCAGTTTTTCAGTAAGATCCATGGAATTTTTTACATGTGAATCAGAGATACTAACGAGAATCGGGGCAAAACCGTATCAAGCCATTTGGAGAGTTAATAAGTAATAGAACCCACATAGCTACTAATAGGGCACATTCGGGTGCCAGGTTTGTGGGTTTTAATAAGACCGTAGAGGTCGGGAAGAGAAGGCGAAGTGGATGTGAAAAGCGGAATTAAGTCCTTTTGATTTTTGAGAATACGTTTCAAGCCACTGTTGAATAATTTGATAACGTCATCGTACGGGTTGTTCCTAAGCTTTCTGTATGTGGCGGGGTGTTGGAGAAGATCTTTCATTTTTCTAATGTATTCAGCTTTGTCCATAATAATTATGGTGTTAGACTTGTCTGCTTTAGTAGTATGGAGATTATCATCTTTTTTTTAATTGCAAGAGGCTGTTGCAAAAACGTTTAGGAAAGTTTTCTTCGTAAGTGTTATTCGCAGCACTATTGACAAGGCCTTTAACTATGTTAACCAAATACTGGGGGAGATTACACTGGTTTTCAAAACAAGTAAGACTGTAACCGATGTGTAAAGTAGATCTTTTTAATAATTAAAAAGGACATACCAAATCCAATGGCGTGTTTTGCATTGTTGCTAATGTTCTTCGAAAAAAGGTTCAGAACACACTTTGAGCTTGCTCTTTTACTCCAGTCACTGTTTTGAATGAGACTTTTAGTTTTGCGATCCAAAATGTTACGAAGTGAAAGTTCTCCTAAGCAACTCGTTGTAAATTTCATCAAACAAAGGTTGGATCCACGGTTGGGGGATAATGGTCACAAAATTACATTTAACAATGTTTAACTTTTTGAAGGCGAACCACTCATTTTGTCTGGTAACTTCAATATGTTTCTGTAAAATTAATCTGCTGAAGCTGTCGAACAGATGGTCGTCAAATTGTCTGAGGCGAACCAGAAGAAGGGACTTAAGAAGGATCTGCTCTTGTAGACAATTAATCAGAAATGTTCTTCAGATACGAATTGAAAGCGCCTTCATTAATGTAGAAGAAAACACGGATGAAAACGGAGACAAGAGAGGGAACAGCAAGCCAAAAGAACGCGTATTGAAAAAATCAAGAACATTAAAATACATGTATGCTAAGTTAGAAAAAATCAACAATATTGGAATCTTGCCTGAACAAGGTAAAACGAACCTTCTATCGAGTAAATAATAGATCTCGCAATTTGTCGAAGAATATACAGTATTAGTACTTCCATTTTTCTCAGACTTTTAGGCATTGCTAATGTACTTGAACTTTTTAACATTAATGTGGTATTTTTATATGACAATATTGTGAAAAATGTCGTCATAATGCATTATCTGTAAAACTGGTTGTAAACAATGCGACTTCTTTTACATTGGACAAAAGGGAAGAGATTTGAACACGTGTGTAAAAGAACATCAATATTCCGTTAGAAAGGGACAGTCGTCCAATGCCCTTTTTGTCCAGTTCTCAGAGTTGTCCCATTGTATTGATTGGAATAATTCTTCAATTTTGTTTCACACAAACAACATTTTTAATAGAAATATTCTTGAGTCTACCATTATTCAACTTACAATTTCAATCTTAGCCAGGGTCTTTTTTCGCTCGATCCTATCATTTTGAATTCTTTCAGACCAGATTTATATTAGAAGGGCAAAGGGCTAAAACTCTGGTAGCTTTTCCATGTGAATTGTATGCTCCTCCCCCAATATTATCTGCACCAATCATATTATTTTTGTTTTTGTTTGTGAACTAATAGTCTTTATATAAATTTCAGTGTTCCTGAAGATGTCATTAGAGGAAAGCGCTTAAGCACTATTTCATGTTTTAATTTTTCTTCGTGCTTAGTTTCATAAATATTATTCACTTGTTACTTCCGTGAAATTTTCATGTATATATATATATATATACACACACCGTGAAATTAAAATTTCCAGCAGATTTACTACCTAGAGTTAAAAAGTTGTGTGTCTGTGTAGGTCTTCAAAAGACCTTGTGAAATAGTTTTTTTAGTTAAATTACTAAATTTATTTCCCTTCAGTACTTGGCGCAGCCCAATGGTAAAAAGGAAAAAAAACATTTTTTTCGTTGAAATCCGTGTCTGGTTGTAAGTCGCTCGGTTGCTCACTTTTTCTCTTCGGATGTAGGCAGTTAGGTTACGCAAGACGTCTGTTTGTAAGTTCAGTTGACACAGGCAACTCACTGTGCCTAATTGTTTTACTGGGATAGGCCTATCCAATTTTTTTATTTTTTCACTCAGAAGTTGTAGAAAGATTAACTTGTCTTCATCGCCTAAAGCAACGCTTCCCACTAGGCTAGTTCCGAATTAAAATTTTCTTTGTTGTTTTTGCTGAAGTCAGCAACTGGAAAATCAGCAGACGTATTTTTTTACGTATTTAATTACTTCTTTTCTCGAAATGGTTTTCATGAGTCAGTGTGATGGAAAATGTTTGGTACGAAAAAATACGTTCTTGCTTGTTAATGTAGGCCCAGTGCCTACATGTTCTTTTGTTCTTTATTTCCACCTATGGCAGTTTTCCATATTCCCATATTTTTGTACTAAATTATGACAAAGGTACCGCATACAGTACCGTATTATAGGCGCGTTTAAGCCTGTGTTTGAATTAGGCCTTGTTGTGAGCTGTAATGTAAACTGTATGACAGGCGTGTATAGTTTATATATATATATATATATATACTGTATATATATATATATATATATATATATATATATATATATATATATATATATATATATATCGGGTTGGCAAAAAAAAGGGAGACCTCGAACTTTAGCTGTAAAATCCAGTTATGGTCAGATTTCAATATTTTTTTCACACCCCACAACTAATAAAAATCTCCTATAAGGTGATCGGATTTCAAAGAAAACTAATGAAAATTACGGATTTATTGAACATTTCTTTATGCCACTGGAAATTCTCCATTTACACTACTACTGCATTGTATGTGCAGATAAAAAGTTACAAAGTACTCACACATGGTGCTACCTTGATGTTAAAAAAACTGCTCGATATGTTTACCACGAACTTCTACAACCTTTTTCCGTCTAGGACAGAACTCATCTATGGCTTTATTGATTTGTTCTTGTGGTAGCTCATCCCATTTTTCCAGAAGAAACTGTCGTAAATGAGCGACATTTATTACTTTGACCCGATAAATTCTCTGTTACAAATTTTCCCAAAGGCCATAATTTAATACCGCTACCTGATATTCTTTTGATATCTCCTGTTTTAGCGATTTTTTTGAGAAGCTTGTCCAAACCTCTTGCAGTTGGCTTACGTTAATTAAAATCGCTTTAATTATCAACTTGAACATATGATTAGCAAGATTTTCCTGGAATATTCGCCATAAATCCAATTTCTCAGCTAAAATGCTAAAAGATGGCATACAAACCATAAAAGTACCTAGTACTAACATACTAAAATTTCATGGTGCTATGTACCGTATTTGCCAACATATGAAGGATTTAAAAGGTCTCCCTTTTTTTTTGCCGACCCGATATACAGTGTATATATATATATATATATATATATATATATATATATACACAGGATGTTTGAAAACTTTCTGTACAAATTGTAATGGGGGATAGGCAACACCAAGACAAACCCTTTTCGTCTATAAGTGTATGTCCGCTGACGTCACCATTCGGCGCGAGAGGGCGCCGCTGCAATTGGCTAAAAGGTGAAGTGGGCTAGACTCGCGCTTGCCGCGGGCATTCTTAAATCGGACGTAGTACGCGTAACATGGAGCGCTTCACGACTGCTGAGATGGCTGACATGCATATGGTGTATGGGGCTGCCAATGGAAACGGAAGAGCTGCTGTGAGGTTGTACCGACAGCGCTTCCCAAACAGACGTGTGCCAAACCACCAAACTTTTGCGCATTTGCATCGGCGACTGCGAGAAACTGGAACATTCCATGCAAACATGCATGACACTGGTCGGGAGAGAAACGTGCGCACTCCTGACATGGAAGAAGAAATCCTACGGCGATTTGAGGACAATCCAAGCGCAAGCACGCGAGGTGTTGCACGTATCCTCGGTGTGAACCACGACCTGGTCTGGAGAGTTGCACGAGCAGCAGTTACATCCGTTTCATCGTCAGAGAGTCCAGGCATTACAACCTCGGGATTACCCTCTTCGTGTGGAATTCGCACGCTGGTTTCTGCAGCAGACAGCGGTGCAGCCTAATTTTCCGGCTTAGATGTTGTTCTCAGATGAGGCCTGTTTCACACGTGAGGGTGTGTTTAACATGCACAATTCTCACGTGTGGGCGCACGCAAATCCACATGCTACACGGGTGCATGCTCAACAAGAACGGTTCGCCGTCAATGTTTGGGCGGGTATCGTCCATGGCAAGTTGATTGGGCCGTACCTGCTGCCTGCCCGACTCGACGGGCGGGTTTATCGGATATTTCTTGAAGAAACGTTGCCGGAACTGCTGGAAGATGTTCCCGTGGCTATTCGTAGACGAATGTGGTTTCAACACGACGGGGCCCCAGCACATTCCATCAACGATGTGCGGGATTATCTGAACGCCACTTTTGGGGACCGATGGATAGGCCGGGGTGGGCCCGTAGCCTGGCCACCGAGATCGCCCGATTTAACATGCCTCGATTTCTTCCTGTGGGGACACATGAAGAACCTCGTGTACGAGACTCCCATTTACTCAGAAGAAGACCTCGTAGCAAGAATCGCTGTCGCCGCTGGAACTGTTCCCGAAATGCTGGGAATCTTTCGACGTGTACGTCGGTCAATGCTTCGACGCTGTCGGGCATGCATTGATGCTACCGGTCGCAACTTTCAGCACCTTCTTTAAATAAACATGCCTTCTTTAAATAAACATGTTACGCGTACTACATCCGATTTAAGAATGCCCGCGGCAAGCGCGAGTCTAGCCCACTTCACCTTTTAGCCAATTGCAGCGGCGCCCTCTCGCGCCGAATGGTGACGTCAGCGGACATACACTTATAGACGAAAAGGGTTTGTCTTGGTGTTGCCTATCCCCCATTACAATTTGTACAGAAAGTTTTCAAACACCCTGTATATATGGTCTATTCTTGATATCGAACCAGCTTGGTCCATAATTTGTAACAATGAAGAAAATTATTGAATAAAGAACCAGTGAAGTTTTCTCTGCAATGTATAGGCAGCAGACACGATTTGCTAATGTCAGCCCTCGAGAATGGTTCAGTGGTACGGGTTTTGTATTTTTCAAATCTTTTGGGACATTCCCACTTCTTATAGCCACAATAATTTTGTACAAATACTGTTGAGCTTGGCTAAGATCATCGATAACCTCTTCTGATATGTGTGTTAAATGAATGCCTTCTCTAATTGGTTTGAAATTGACTGCAGGCATTTTTTCACATTCTTTCAGTGCTACTCCGATTTTTCCAGTGAAACATGTTGGACCTTTTGTTTTACCATCAAAATGTTCAAATAAGTGTCGAAGGGGAAGTTCATTTGTATGCAGCATACAAATGCTCCATTGTGACCGTTTCTTTAGTTTTTCTTCTATGAGGTGGATGATCCCACCCTTGGCACCTGTGTTGGTATTTGTACCGTCACATCCTATGAGACGAATGCTCTCATTAATAGCTGACTCTTGAAAGAAGGAGAACAAACTATCAGCTATATCTTGAGCTTTACCAGAAGAAGGAACTACATGGGTTAAATATTCATTTCCTGGCTCAGACACCAAAACATAGTGTTCCTCTGTAATGGAGTCTCCGTACCATTTGTTTCCTTTCTTCACCTTCACCAAAGTCTTGTCCTTTCTTTCGTCAAAAAATATAGCAGATATGACAGGAGGATTAGCTTTACTCTCCATCACCAAACTTTTTCTCATTTTCTCTCTTTCCCGTCGGATTTTGTTCTTGTCAATCAAAAGCGTACTATCTTCTTTAGTGATTGCTCCATAATCAACTAAAGCAGCTGAAGCCAAAGCAGCTGCTGCTCGATCTGAAATTCAAAATCTATCGGCTTCTATCGCTGCAGTAGGCAATGGAAGTCTCATTTGACCTTGTATGACAACTGACCCATAGTCTGATTCACTCTGATGTGGGTCTAATTCATATTGTGTGGAAGTACTCTCTACATCTGAAAAACACTCCATTTCGGTTAAAATATGAGAGTCCTTCATTTCTCTTCTTTTAACCATTCCTTCTTCTGTCCGCAATTTCCTAGACTGCATTTTTTTAATTCATTTTGTCATGACTTTATCAACGCGTCGATCGCTGATCCTGTAAAAACAGAAGCTCTTCTTTTGGTACCTTCAGTTCTGTCCGACAGGTGCATCTTATCTGAACATCTTCGCAGCTCTCAGGACAGCCAAAGTTTTGATGGGAGATAAAAGGGCATTTACAGGCACTGATATCGAATAAGTCTTCCAAGGTGTCATTAAAATTTCCTCTCATTTTGACACTACTTTTTGATCTACTAAGATCGTTTGCTTTGCCGATGAACCGCTTTAATTTGATATAATCTGATTTGTCAGCTATTGCAGGAATTGAAGCTTTTCTCCAAATACAGAGTATATCTTTAGTAATTTTGTTAAAAATATCAGAATTATGTGAAGTCACTGAAGTGGCTTCTTTTAAAAGAACATGGTATTGCCACACCTGTTTATTTGTTGGCAATGTTGTAAGAGGAAGCTCTTGTGCGGTTCCAAATATAAAATGTGGTTTTGATTGACTCCTTGTAGCTCTAATGTTTGAAGCAGAAGCCATATTTGTTACTAATTATCAGAAATTACCAATTCCAAATCCAACAAAAACCTGAAAAATAAAATTTTCATTAAGCATCTGAAACATTTACATGAGGTAGAAAATGTGAAATAAACAATTTTTCCCTCAGCAAATGTTTTTGTAAAAAGAATACTTTTCGAGTTATGAAGCGTATAATGACTGGATGGCAGCCATTTTTTTGGTGGGAAAATGGGGTACTTAGGATGAATTGAAAATTTTTAAATTTTCATATTCTTTTTTATCACCCTTCAATCCACCTTATTACCAGTGAAGTAATAGTTGAACAAATTTTCACCCTACCCTATTGATCAGTGTGGCATTCCATTTGTCCGGTCCTGCCGCTGAGTGTGTTTTTAGTTTCCCTATAGCTTATGCAATATCATCTGTCGTAAAGTCGAAGTCCGTTATACTTTCTCCTTGTAGTTCTCCTTCAAAGAACGCGTTTTTATCGT
This sequence comes from Bathynomus jamesi, assembly GCA_023014485.1. NCBI lineage: Eukaryota > Metazoa > Arthropoda > Malacostraca > Isopoda > Cirolanidae > Bathynomus > Bathynomus jamesi. The sequence goes on along the minus strand of JAJOZX010010235.1, from coordinate 70,174 downwards.
ATATCAGTTTGTCAGTGTTAGGGATACTGAAAGATGATTCGTACTGAGTTCTTAATATTTCAGATACTTCTGTTAGATCATCGGATAAAGCAGTCTTCATTTTTCAAAGGTCCGATAGTCGTGTGATTTTTCGACTTCCTTTTTGCAAAATTATAGAAGTACGGTACTTTGAGTTAACTTTTATCGCTTTTATAGCGTCATCGTCTTCTTTTTCTGTATGCTTCTCAATTAGTTTCTGTATGACGCAATCGATACTCTGCAGTTTATCATTTAATATTTCTCTGATGTTATCTTTGCAGTTACTTAATTTTGCAGTCACTCTTTTTCTTTCAGAACAATAACCTCTTTTGTCTCTCGAACCTGCTTCTCTTTCCTCTTTGTTGTATTTTTGGGACGTCTCTCCACAATTTTCAGCGTCTTCTCCTCTAAGGTCATTAGCATCTCTTCCGTTGTCTTGGCCTTTAAGATGGTTTTCCAATCTATTACTTCCATGCTGGATGCAACATCTTTCCAGTTTGTAGCTTTGGAGTGATTATTAAACATTTCGAATTTGCCTCTTTCTATTGTTCGTGTTCTCTCCTTTCCTGCTGCTTTTATATTAGATGTTATTTCAATAATGTTGTAATCCGATATTATAGTTGGGGATATTTCTACGTTATCAATTAGGTTGTTGTTGTTTGTGAATATAAAATCTAGGCAGTTTCTTGTGTTTTCTGTTAATTCTTGTGTTAACATAAATTCATCAGCGAGAGCTAGTAGCATTTTTACCTGTTCCTGGTCTTCCCGTGTGCCCCCCTTGTCCTGGTGTATACATATATTTTTTCCTATCCTTTTATATTTCATGAATGGAAAATTAAAATCACCACAGAGAAAAATATTTGGGGTTGGAGAATGTAGATCTTTTACCCAGTTTCTGACCTCTGTAATGGAATCTGTACATTATAATTAGTACCATATTTAATTTTTCAACTTTTGTTGTTACACATTCTACGTAGCTGTTTGAAGTACGTATATTCATTTCTGCGATATGCCTTTCGCGTGTGTAAATAGCACATCCTCTGTCGGCTCGGAGGATGCTATAGTTGTCAATTTGTATTTCATTTTTGTCAATGCAGAACTCACAGTTTTCACAGTTCGCCTGGCAATCCTTTAGATGAGTTTCCGTGAGGCCTGCAAAGTCTGCTCCGGTTTCTTGCATGAGTCCTTTCAAGTATAAAACTTTGTCCGGAGAATGGTTTGATTTGAGGCCCTGAATGTTGGCTAGGATTATTTTTATTTTTTATCTATCGTTTTTACATACATGTGTTTCCGATTCGTTTTCCAATGGTGGTGCCGGTTTCGTTGCCTTATGATCCTCCGAGAATTTTCCTCTCTTTATTTCTTTCGATACACGTTGTCCCGATATCGCATGTAATGTTTTTCTGTATGCCTTCTGTACTGCTCTCGGATCCCTGTATTTGTCAGTTTGCTTTGTATTTGCTGGATGGTATTTAGCAGTTGAATTGTGTTGGCTACATCTAAAAAATGGGTAGCCCTCTTTGATGCTGGTTTGCCTGTTTACCTGTCGCGTTCCTTTGAGGGTGGTGGTAACGGCACTTTTGTCCGTATTTGTACCTCCCATATCTTGCATAGGTGTTGCAGAGAGTAAGATGGTGGAATTTGCACTTTTTTTCAAATTTACAACATCCTCTTGCGTAATGCGTGTTACATAACGTGGGATGTGCATAGATGCATTGCCCATCCCGATATCTGCAGTACCCTTTAGCGTAGAATTTACAGACGGTATTTTCTACGCTTCTATTTCTTGTTTTATGATTATATTCTGTTTTTAATTTTGATATTATCATTATTTTTCTTCGGCTGTTTATTTAGAGTTTTTATCTTTTTATCATTTTCGTGGTTGGGCAGTTTTACTACATCGCAACTTTTACTTTTTACAACTTTACTCTTTTCTTTCTTTTATGTCTTCATTCCGTATTATATTGTTATTTGTTATTTCCTCTTCTCTCTCATCCACCCGATTTTTATTGGGACATTTCGGGATTCTTGTCTCCCCATTATTCCCTCCTTTTCTGTAACACTCGAATTCGCTTTCTCCATTTCTTTGAATATCCAGTCTGTGTACATGCGTCACACAGAAATTTTACTCCCGCGATCTGTTTAGCTTTGGAGACGAGGGATATTTTCCTATTATCCCAATTCATGCAGATATAGTCGTGCAGTTTTTAACAGAAATCACATCTGATTGTTGCATTTTCAGTTGTTTCCAGATTACACAAATTGTAGATTAAGTGAGAATTTGGACCCATGGTCATGGTTTTCATTAATTATCGTAAAAAGAAATACACACAAAATTTCTTTTTCTTTCTTTTTCTTTTCTTTCCTCTCGATGGTCACGGGGGTTTATGACCTTTGCGTTTTATGACCTTTTTCCTGCTTTGTTTCAAACTTTTCTCGAATGTCAACCGTATTACGATCTAAATAAATACGTTAAACTAGTGATAATTGTATTGCACCTTCTTAATTTTAATGAATTTCACTTTATAATATATATGATCGGATTCACTGATACTTTATACACTTTCGGGTGTAAACAGAATAAACCGCCGAGTAGTATATATACAGTATATAGAAAGCAGTGTCAAATTTCGGTGTTCCACATTATTTCAAAATAACCAAAGATATTGTATCTTGGACAGGTCTTTGAAAAGAAGTAACTTGGCAAGTTTTTGCTGTGCACCAAAAATACAAACTTGGAATGTTAAAAAAAAAATTGGTAAAGAGAAAATTCTGGAAAATAGAATCTCTTAAATTCAGTGCTTTACATTTGGAAATACAGGGTGTTCGGAAAGTCACTGTGCACTTATATAATTAATGTTTTTTTATATTTTTATATTTTTATATTTATATTTTTTATATTTTTTTATTTTATTATTATTTTTTTTAGTTTTCAACACCTTTTATAAGTTCTGATGGTCCCATCCATAACCTCTATCATATATGCAATGTTATACTATTGTATGCTATTAAATAAATATAAGTGCACAGTGACTTTCCGAACACCCGTTACAAATAAAAAACGGCTGTCAATTTTTAACTTAATATTATTAACTCGTAAAGCTTCGTGCAAGTTAATAATGTAAAATATTAACGGATCCGTTATTGTAAACCGTTATTGTAAATTTCTGCATTTTCACTAAACTTTTGGAAATGTAGTATAAAATTTAAAAAAAAAACATAATTGGTTCGCATATCATTTATCACTTCTTGAAATAGAGATGAAGTCATTTGATGGAGGGGGCCTAAAACCCTGTTTTAGCAGATCACTCATCAGCTTCTTATGTTGTCGAAAAGTTCATTATCATTCAGTGTGTTAAAGGCTTACTTAATCGTAGCCTAGTAATTATTTTATAACATCAATTAAAAAAGTATAATTTCTCCAAGAGTAAACATCAATAAGATCTAATTTAGCTTTCTTTTATTATTATTATTTTTGTAAATGTTAAAACATTACACAGCATAGCCGGATCCAGATGGGGGTGACAGGGGACTTAATTGAAGCAACGGGGCTTAATTGAAGCAACGTTTTATGTAATTTCGTTTAACAGGTTGTATGGGGCCTCCAAATTAAGCCCCGTTGCTTCAATTAAGCTCCCTAGTCCCCCTCGGGATCCGCTTATGTTGCACACTATAATTTGCTGAAATTTCTAAATTATCCATTATATTATGAGAAGCCAGCGCCACTAAATAATAATAACTGAAGGCCAGAAACTGTCACAGCGCTCAGGCCAACTAATGCGGCCAATTGTGGTAATTCCTTTATTAATATCAGTATCGTTGGGATTCGAACCTCCAGCCTTAGTGTTTTCACTTATACTACAGGGGTCGGGAACCTTCAACAGCTTGAGAGCCACATTAGGGAATATAAAAGAAAAATATCAGGAATAAAAAGTCGCAGGAATAAATACGTTTTTTTCATTGTTTTACAATTATAATGCAATAAACACACTTACAGTATATAGACAACGATAAATGCACAATTATGTTACTGTGACGAACTTCTCTCTCTTGTATTAATTAATGATAATAAAAAATAAAAACAATACCAATAATAAATAATATTATATTAGCAATAATATTAGTATTTAAAACAAACGTTCTCTGTTGTATTATTCATACGTGTCTCATTTAATTTTTTAAAAACTTTATTATAAGTCAAGTACTTGATATATTATTTATAATTTAAGAGCAAAAAGAATGGGTCTTTGGAGACGCAGTTTTCCGACTCTTGTTTTAAAAGGAAATGTTGTTTTTACTCACTGAACTCCGGATGCTCGTTTATAATAATTCTTTTAACTAAAAATATTTTAAAAATTAATTTCAGAAATTATTGTACAGGGTGCGTATAAATTAACGCGAGTGAAGAGAAAAATCCGATTGGAACGGGTTTAAACTAGTTCCAACTCGTTTTTTAACTCGTAAAAACATTTTCAACGCCTCATATAAACCTTACTATCGAATATACAGTTGTTATAAAGTACACATAGTAAACATTACTCGTCCATGTTCACTCGCGTATAATTCAAATCGGATTTTTTTTATGCAGGAAAGAGTGGCCAAGGGCAAATTTCTGCAAAAGCGCCCATCCCATAGAGGAAGAAGAGAGCCAAAATCAAGGTCTAGGGTTTTCGAGATACCTAGACACTCTGCGTTTGAAACATGGGAGGTCAAAGACAGGAGGAAAGATGGATTGAGGTAGATTGTTCCAGAGTTGATCACTTGAGTAGATGAAAGACTGAAAATACCGATTAAGTCTTACATTAGATAGTTGGACAGAAAAGGAATGAGAAAGTGTAGAAAGTCTGGTACTGCGTGCTCTCCTTAAAGGAAGAGGCATACAGTTAGAAAGTTCAGAAGAGCAATGTTCGTTATGATAGCGAGAGTAAAGAGAGAGTGAGGCAACATTGCGGCGAAGAGAGAGAGATTGAAGACAATAAGTAAGAGGCGGGGAATTGATGAAACGAAAAGCCTTTGATTCCACTCGGTCAAGTACGATTGTGGATTGAACCACCCTACACTTGAGAAGCATACTTCATACAGGGGCGAACAAGACCCCTGTACAGAGACAGCAACTGAGTCGGGGTGAAGAAACTGTGGAGGCGTTACAGCACACC
>JAJOZX010010235.1:0-60000 GCA_023014485.1 Bathynomus jamesi | reverse complement strand
TACCTTCAAGCTGAATGGCACAGTAAATCGACACAACTGCAGGTACTGGTCACTTGATAATCCACACGTTTATGTGGATAAACATGTTAATTTACCAGGATTAACAGCATGGTGTGGTTTATCATCCAGGGGTTTGGTTGGACCATTTTTCTTTAATGGGACAGTTACCGGTGCCGCATATCTCGACATGCTGCGGACAGAAATTATACCTGCAGTTCGGAAGTTGTTTGGAAACGACGACTTTTACTTTCAACAAGATGGAGCCCCCTCTCATTATCATTGTGATGTCATAATAATGTTTTCTTAATATGTTAGCCATTTGCGTATTTTACAGGCTCTCGGGTAGGGTTGGTCGTGGCTGATTGATCTCTTCTTTCGCCTTTTCAGAGATGCTACCGATGGGGGCGAAGGCGTGTTCTGCTGTGGTACATGCGAGGCTTGTCCCAAGTCTTTTAACCTTTTCAGATTACCTATCAATATTTTTGAGACATTTATTTGCTGTAGTCTTGCACTAATATGTTTTTAAAGTGCTGGTGAGGGCCTATCCCACTTTCTCACCAAGTCAGGGACGATGTCAAAGATGTTCGAATCCTGTACCTTTGTTCCTTCAACAACAACCTCGCCTGTATCGGTCCACTATATAATGGGATCCTCACTCAATAGATTATAAAGACGTAACCTTTATTCCTCAATGTATGTGGGAGACTGCTTTTTAATACATGCTTGATATGTTGTGGTGCCGTTCCGTTGTTCTTTAACTGTTCGTCTCTAGCATCGACCCCCAGGTCCTATGCCTCCATGCTCAACGTTGTCTGCGCTCTAACTAATAACTACGGGGACCTCTGTCGGATTCTTATAATTTTTATACTCATGAAGAAATTTATGCAGAGCTTCTTGTTACGAGGGTACTTCAATAAGTATCCGCATTTTTTATTTTAGTGATAATATAGTATATATAATATATACTCGTAATAACGAGCCAAACTGAGACCTAAGGCTTATTTAGGCTAGCAACAGTATAGGCTTATTTAGGCTAGCAACAGTATAGGCCTATTTAGGCTACTCGTAGCTGTCACATATCGTACGAGTAGTGAGCATGGCTGCGCTGTTTTCAATTTGTACTCAGGAAGAACAGAGATTCGTGGTTCGTTTTTTGTGGGCAGGTGTAAAAGGAGCTGAAATTCACACGTGTTTATGTGCTCAATATGGGAATAATGGGTTACCACGGCGAAGTATGTATGAGTGGAGTCAAATGTTCAAGGAAGGTCGGACATGTGTGACAGATGCTCATTGCTCAGGACGACCGTCAACATCAACCAGTGGTGACAAGCAGGAAGAAGCCAGAGCCATGATTTTCGATGACAGAACATTAACACTAAAAGAAATTGCATCTTCAATAGACATCAGTCAAGGGTCAGCCTATTCGATAGTTCATGACATTCTTGGTTTCACAAGGTTTGTGCAAGATGGGTGTCCAAACAGTTGATAGAAGAGCACAAGTGTAATCGTATGGACGTCTGCTCTCGTCATTTGGCGCGTTATCATAATGAAGGTGAAAACTTTTTGGAGCGCATTATCACTGGAGATGAAACCTGGATCCATCACTATGAACCAGAAAGCAAACGACAGAGTATGCAATGGAAGCATCCAACATCTCCCGTTGCAAGGAAGTTGAAAGCGCAGCCGTCAGCAGATAAAGTTATGCTAACCCTGCTTTGGGATACAAGAGGCCCTATCCTTGAACATTATCTAGAGCAAGTGCATCGTATTCTGACATGCTTCGAAATGAGTTAAAGCAAGCAATTCGCACAAAACGGAGAGGGAGAGTGTCGGAAGGTGTTATTCTGTTACACGACAATGCGCGCCCTCATACCGCTGCACAGACTAGAAAATATCTTCAAGAACTTAAATATGAAGTTCTTGACCATCCAGCCTACAGTCCAGACCTGGCACCTTCGGAATTTTACCTGTTTGGACCACTAAAAGACGCTTTGAGAGTCAGTGATTCCAAGGCGATGATGACATGAAGGAGGCGGTGCGTGACTGGCTACGCACACAGCCAAAAACATTCTTTTGTGATAGCATTAGGAAGCTTATAGATCGCTAGACTAAGTGTATTGAGAAACAGGGAGACTATGTTGAGAAGTTATGTGTTTATAATCTATCAGATGTGAAAATAAAATTGTAAAAATAAAAAGTGTGGATACTAATTGAATTACTCTCGTATAAGATTCTTTTCTCGTCAGGTGACTTTTCACTGTTTAATAGGTCTAACAATTCGCCTTCCATTCTTTTCAGCCTGTTTTTATGGGGTTCTAGAACCGTATCTGGACTCTTTGAGCTTTCTAGTGAAGCATACACCTCGTGTGTTATCACCACTACTTTCTTCATTATATTAAACTACTCAGTAAAGGCCACAAAACTGAAAATAAAATGGGCAGGAATGAAACCCATCTTTGTACAATAATTCGTTTTTTCTTCCCCATAGTTTGATTTTTCGAACGAGTGCGCGTATTATGTTCTTGTAGCGACGTAGGCGAGCCTTCTGAGGGGGTTTCATTTGTACATTACATTTTATAACGTTAAGACAAATTTCACAGATGCATTTTAAAAAGTCGGAGTCGATGTTTTTAACAAACAACTCTTGCAGTGGCCGTGGCGGCCGATGATAGTTTTTTATTAATTCACAGTATTTCTTTAACCTCTTTGTCATTCTGGGATATACACCATTTCAGCCTCGTTTGGGAGTATATTCGCTTTTAGAAGCACCCTAAACGTGTTTCGCGGATGAAGGTCACAAAGCAAATATTCGTAACATTGGCTTGTAACTTTATAAACTTCCAAAAACTCCTTACGCTGGTTCGGGAACACTTGATTGGCTAATTCCCCAATTTGTGACGCATCTCTACGTTGTGTAAATAACACTAGATAGTGTGTATTTAACAACACATCGCGCATGTATCTATTTATGAAGAATAGATTCTGAGTGATGAAGAATACGCTTATGTTAAGATAGATGGTGGGAGAACACTGTAAATGTCTCGGCAAACGTTTTACCCATTTCTAACATGAGATCGTCAATTGCAATGACCTTATGCTCATTTCCCTTTAACGAATTAACGTCATATACACCTTTGTGGAACAAAATATCATCCTGGTATTCGTTGAATACTAACTGGTATGTCAAATAGCACCATATGACTTTATGCACAAATTTTGAGAACATCTCCCCCTTCTCTTAATGATTTTAAGCATAAACACACTTTTACCACATCTTGTAGGGCCAGATATAATACATGTGGACGGGCTCGTGAACCTGAATTTTTCTACAGAATCCATCTCTAACACGTCACACTCCTAAGTGGAACATTTACAAAATATAATTAATAAAATTTTAAGTGATGTTCCTTATACTCTACAGTCTTGTTTCTCCTCTTCTTCCTTAGAACCTTGAATGACGATGAGGATGGGGTAATTTGCCAGCAACATGTCCCCATCATCGATATTACAGATGATTCCGATGACAGTGTAGTTGGGGCTACAGACTCCACCCCCTCTAGCTAACCCCCACCAGCGACACCTGTAGCACCTTCACGCGACATTTCGAGGAGAAAGCGGGGGGCATGATGAAGTTGATGATTCGCCTTCCACGTCAGGTATAAAGCGTGCCAGGAGTGCAACTGTTGTTAGACCCCCAGTATTAGAGCCCCAACTCTCTACGTCTCACAGCAGATCCCCCACATTAGTTCCTTCTACAAATAAGACTGTGCCCCCAAATTCCTCTTCAATTCTGGTCATACCCTCCGCAGCAGCTGCAACTCATTCTGTAGAGAGTAGCATAACGTTCGAGCTGGTGCGCACCGCCACCCCCACCCCAGCCCTGACTAAAAACCGTTACGTAGTCAGGATCGATCCGCGAACCATGTATATCAACAGTGTTGAACACGGACTACGGCGTGTAGTTGAACGTATTGTGGAGTTTGTCCTTCAGAACAGTGAGGGATGTGCAGCCAGGACGTGGCTGTCCTTCGGGTTCGGGTCAGATGACGGGGATATAGATGATTTTTGGGTAGTAACAACCTAGAAGCGCTTGGCTGCTGTAATTATAGAATGTATTATGGGCCGTATAATGCAGGCCTCTCAAAGTAGCATCGCCCTCAACAATATGGGTAATATGGGATCTAAAGACCTGAGAAGGGTAGAGCAGGAAATGAATTTTCTTGTAGTTGTATTTGGAATGGATGATCGTTGTAGGACTGTGTATGTCTTTAAAAGCAGTGTGAGAGAACGTACAAAATCTCTATTTATTTTAGAGTTGTCAGGAACAACGTATCTCACCATCCGCAATATAAGGGCTCTTTACGTGAGTTATGATAAAAGTCGAGGCATCATGATATGGGAGGCATCATGATTTGTGTAAGTGATGTCTCGAGTTTGCGAAGCGAATGATATAGTGAAGCATTGTAAGGATTGCCACATGGTATGTCAGCAGTGTAAAAGTTCCAAATGTGAAAGGCGTGTAGTTGAATCTCAGAAGAGGGACTGTAATGTGTGTAGACGCACATTTTTCAATAATAACTGTTTTGAGTTCCATAATTCAAATGGCACGTGCAGGAAAAGGAGAATCTGTGAATGTGGTATGTTTCATATGATGGATAATTGGGGGAATTTCAAGCATAAATGTGATAAAATTCACTGTTCTACATGCCATGAGAAATATAAGGCGGTTGGAGTAAAGCATGTATGTTATATGAAAGACGCCAAGCCTAAAAGTAGCCATTGTATAACTGTGTACTACGATATAGAAACATATACGAATGCTGAAACCAAAGAGGTTATTCCACATTTACTTGTAAGTCAGACTATCTGTGATGAGTGTATGGAGATCGAGTGTGATGAGTGTCACAAACGTGGTAAACGGACAAACGTTTTTAAAAAGAATGCCAACGATAACCCTGTGAAACTTTGTGTCCTATATTGTAAGGTTAGCGAACAAGTTAAAAAAAATGAGTGTATATTCTTGCCCATAAGGGCAAAAAATTTGACCCACAATTCCTTTATAAGGAACTGCTTCAACACGAATCATCGGAGATATTTACAGGCGATCCCTTGAAAAGAGGAAACAAACTTATACAGATGCAAATAAGAGGTAGTGTTCAGTTTAAAGACAATTTATTATTCCCACCTTGTAAATTAGCCAAGCTACCCAAGGTGTTGGGCTAGCCGCCAAAGTTTCCAAAGCAAAAAGTATTTCTCTTACACTTTCCTCACTAGCGACACTTAAAATTACTTAAGTCTACCGACACCCAAACACTATTTTAACTATGCCAACATGAGTGATAGTGAGCGTGAAGATTTTGACCGCTACTACAGCAGTTTTAATGAAGATATTCCTTGCAAAATAGGGGATGAATGTGATCGTTATTGCGTAAATGATGTGCGCGTACTTAGAGTATGTTTCCAGGCGTTTAGAAGGATGTACAAAGATCGGTTTAACTGCGACTCGCTACAAGTCGCAACCACGATCGCCGCATTGTGCTTTACGTTGTTCAAGAACAATTTCATGCCTAAAGACACACTAGCCGTTATTCACAGAAACAACCCACGCAGTTATGGGCATAAGGCTATTTACTGGATCGTACACCTACAGCAACAGACCGGTGTATGCATAAAACATGCCCGCAACACGGAAGAAGTGGCCATTAAGGTAAATGGTCGTGCTTTTTGGGTGGATGGTGTAAGCGACGACCGTGCCACTAGTGAGAAGACTGCGTACTCCTTTAACGGTTGCTGGTGGCATAGATTCCCATGTCCTGAGTGTCGAATAGTAGGAGATATCCATGGTAGATCTCCTGCGGTTAGTCTTGCATGGACCCGGAACTACGATCAGCTTATAAGCTCACAGTTCACTCACAAGTTCTTGTGGGAGCACGAATATGATGCATGGATGGAGACAGATTGGCAGTACCGCGAAGAAATAAACACCATCAAACGTTCAATGGTGTTGGATCCTCTCAAATGCGGCGATAGCTTGTTCGGTGGACGTACAAACCCCTTCAAACTATACTTTCCACCTGCGGAGGGCGTGAAATTCCATTACTACGACTTCTATTCTTTATACCCCTACGTGATGAAGAACAATCCGTACCCCGTAGGAGCACCTGAAAAGCTGGTGGGGCCCGCCCTGCCTACCAACGAAGAGTTCTCAGCTAATTTGAACGAGAACTATTTCGGCCTTCCTTTCGTAGATGGGCTAACCCCTCGCGACTTATAGATGCCGATCTTACTCGTCGTTATATACCACAAACTCATAACTGACCGCATAACTGGATTCTCCGTGAAGAACAAGCATAACATCATTTATCCGAACGTAGACTCCGCTATTAGACTGATCCCTCAAGATGACAGGATGCCGATTCCAGTACCTCCACAGCATGGACTCGATTCTTTAAAAGACTAAAGGGAATCCGACGAAAGTGCGATTGGCGGAGATGTGGGACTTTCGGCCGATCTCGACTACACACCTGACGAAGAGCAATCTGAGCCGGGGAGGCTTACCCAAAACGAGTTGAATGACCACATTAGAGACCTAGCCGTCTCCAAAGAAAAATCAGAACTTCTCTACTCGAGACTCAAGCAGAAACACTTACTTGAGAAGAACGTCCGACTGTGTCACTATCGAAAACGAAATCATGATTTGGAGACATTCTTTACAGTAGACGGTCCGCTCTGCTATTGCCATGATATCACTGGACTTTTCGAGAACTTGTTACAGGTACACACACCATCTGAGCGGCGCCTCTTCATTAATTCCTCACAGCGAAGCTTGAAAGCTGTTCTCCTGCATAACGGGAACTTAAAGCCGTCCAACCCGATCGCCCACTCCGTTCATCTAAAGGAGACGTACGATAACATGAATATACTACGCGAATTAATCCAATATAGCACTCATCACTGGCATATCTGTGGTGATACCAAAGTTATTGATATATTAATGGGCATGCAAGGAGGGTTCACGAAATACTGTTGTTTTCTAAGCCTATGGGACAGCCGTGCTACCGCGGATCATTACATCAGACGTGACTGGCATCAAAGAAGCACATACGAGCCAGGAAGGGGCAGTGTCCAGTGTGTTCCTTTAGTTGATCCAATGATGATTTTCCTGTCACCTCTCCACATTAAACTCGGCTTGATGAAAAATTTTGTGAAAGCGATGTGTAAGGCGAATTCGAGAGGGTTTCGATACCTTGTTGAGAAATCTGCAAACATCAGTGCCGCGATATTTAAGGAGGGAAACTTTGTGGGGCCCGAAATCAGGGAGGTTCTGCAGGATGGAGGCTTTGAAGAAAGCCTCACTGCCTTAGAACTAAAAGCATGGCAGGCTTTCAAATGGATTTGTGGAAACTTCTTGGGTAACCACAAGTCTCCCGCATACAAAGATGGAGTTCAGAATCTGCTCGATGAATATCAAGAAATTTGCTGTCGCATGTCCTTGAAAATAAATTTTTTACATTCGCATCTAGATTTCTTTCCCGAAAACCTTAGCGCGATGAGTGACGAACAGGAGGGACATTTCCATCAAGACATCCAGTCAATGGAAAATCGCTACCAAGGTTTCTGGAACGAAAATATGCTGGCAGACTACTGGTGGATGTTGTACCGCGACGATCTGGACAAAGTTTAGAAAACAAAATCGTACTCGCAACGTTTTTAGGTTGGTGTACATTTCTTTTTATGAATAAAGTTGTACTTGTATGATAAATTGTGCTGAAATTAACACGTCATATTTCGATAACTTGATGTCCTTGAGGAAAACCGAAAACAGATTTGGAATTAGCGTACAAAACTGGTCTAGAAAAGTGTATATACATCTTTGATGAGAGAAAAAAGTTCGATTTTGTCGACCACAATTATTATTAATATCGAAAACATAAACACAAAACAATTTTTATGCACAAAATATGTAGGCTCTATAAAGAGCAATAAAAGTTGAAGAGTAAAAAAAAGAAATGAGCTATCGGACGGGATTTCTAAATTTTAAATAAGTCTCTCCACGACTGACGAAAACGAAATCCGAAGAAAACGGAATGAGAACAGGCGATATAAGAAGAGAGAGAGAAAAAATAAACATTTAACTGAAACAGAACCGAGTCCAAAAGGTTAGAACAGTTTTTGAAAATGGAGCGCGCCATCTTACATTACAGATAAAACGAATTTTTAATGAATGGGAACCGGAATTTCTTTGCAGTTGAGGTACACCATACATTTTACTGTTTAAATTATCGAAACAGAATATCTACTAATTTTATAAATACTATAAAACGGGTAGCAATGTAATTTGGCCGAAATATAAGGCGCGTACAGAGGACGTGGGAACACACTTATATTAATTTAATAGGAACACCGCTGCTACCAAAAATGTCGTGATCCTCATTCAGTTCATTGTTTTATTCGTTATTTACTTTACTTTATTTTACTACTTTCCTCTTATCATTGCTTTTTCTTCTCTTTGCACTCGCTTCACTGTACTTTATAACCACGGGCAGACGCGTAGTCGGTGAACCGCCATAAGATTTTCGAACAAAGCAAAGGGACCGGGGATAAATTACACACTTTAATTACTATTTACTGACTTTTTATTTATGCCGAAACAGTTGGAAAAACCTGGGAAACAGGAGTGCGGAATTGTCATTAACATTTAACAGCGGAGAGACACATTTTAATTTTTTAAATTTATAATAACATACTAATACGAAAAAACACTTAATCGGGGCAATCCTCGCCCAAAGACTGGATTCCCAAAATTGGGTATTTTACTCAGCCTCCAACTTGGACACATCTCAGATGTTGCCAATTTGTATTTTTATATTTTTAATTTCAAGCAAATCATTATCAATTTCTTATTTACATACAAACCATAAATAAATTTTTTATTTAACATTATTTTCTTCTTTATTAAACAAAACATTATTAAATTCTTTTAAACAAACCATTAATTTCTTATTAAACATTATCTTCTTTAAAAAAAACCAAATACACTACAATAACGAGGTGTGGGATTATGCCAACGCTCCCGATAAAGAGGTCATGGAGATCATGAATGTGGGTAATACGTACATAATAAAGTACAACAGGACCAAATTGGCTACAGATATATTACATGTTACAAACACCTCTAGCCAGCTTCACCACAGCGTATGGTCGCATCAAACTTTGGAGTCTACTGCATTCTCTTGGTCGTAGGGTTCTGTACGCAGACACAGATAGTATGATATTCATGGAGAGGGAAGGTGATTGCATGCCACCTATTGGGAATTCCTCGGAGAGTTCACTGATGTGATCAAGGATGAGTATGGAGATTCTTTTGTCTCAACAGATCCAAAAACTTATGGGGTACGGGTGAGGGTGAGGGAGGATATGAGATATATTGTGAAAGCTAAAGGCATCACGCTTAACCAAGCGAACCGGCGGATCGTTAACTTTGATTCACTGAAGGAGCTAGTGAGCTTAGAAGATGAGGGTGAGCAGCCACACCAACTGACTGTAGGGACTCACAATTTTCAGGCACAGAAACTGGGGGGCGTGAAAGAGCTTAGGGGGACGAAAGTGTGCCGTAACACATATAGGAAACGTTACCAGGTGCCTGGTGTATATATACAGTATATATATATATATATATATATGTCTATTTACTTCTTCACGATGTGTTCGTTTATTTATTACGTGTATTTGAATATATGCCATGAATTTGAGATTATTTACTTGTTGACGATATGTTTATTTATTTAAAATAAATCATGTTTCAATTAGCATTTCATTTTTACTTTGTTTGTGTGTGTACTGTAAAAAAGCTAAGCACCGCCCACTGTATGGCGCAACCCAATCAAAGGGGTCACGTGACTCCTGCTACTAGCTGGTCATATCTCAGCCCTGCTTCCTCAGTTGACCTCAACAAGCCGTGGAGCTCAGACGTGTACTTTGAAGTATTCTCACGTAGACGGAAAATAGTGACGGCTACCTTTCATATTGCGTGCTCGACATTCATGAAGTGGTATTCGATAAAGTCTACGGATGTAGTGAACACTCAAATAATCCCTAGTCCTCCCTCCTTTGAGGCTTTTAAGGCCCTATTGAACCGAATGAAGCGTTAGGAGCAGAAGGTCCAAATACTCAACGGATATTCTGGCGAGAGAAATGCGGGCTTTCATGGATCAAACGATGTAATGGAGTACGTCATAGAACTAAACTGCGTAAAGGCGCACATACACCGCGAAGTGAAAGAAGCATCACGTGCAGAAGAGAAGCAACGGGTGTAGGTTGTGAACCTTGTTGACGAATGATGTGACAAGTGTTATTATGTCATGTTACATCACACCGAGTACGCATACCCTGCGTCTGAGAATATAAATCTTGTAATTATGGATAACTTAAAATATTTCTATCATTACGTTCATATATATCATGATGAGGTTCGCAGTGAACGAAAATGTATGGTGCGCATTCCGGGGAGTGGGAGTGATAAAACATTAAAGCCGATATTACTTCATGTATCGCAGATGGAAAAATTCTCTAAACGATTGCTCGGTATAATGGGATATAAGTATTCATATGATTCTGTCATGTTGGAACAACCCCGTGCACGAATCACTAACGCTTGGTATGACGCGCCCGTGTGACTCATCCCCCCACACCTCCCGCCGAGCCAAACCGCACACCGGTTGCTCATAGTCACCTCAGAGCTTGACCCCACTGGACGTGCGCTCCTCACAATAGAGAACCAATATACGATAAAGTTTCCGTTGAGCAGTATTCTCAATGCCGTATACGACGTGTCCGTGACGAAGTCAGTGAGTGTGTTCAGGCGTAAAACCGGCGCTGTTAATTATGTACTTGAAACGAGTTGTAGACAATCAAACTCTGGTAAACGGAATGTAATTTATTTAAGTGTTGAGGAGATGAACAGAATCTTCGTGGCGGTTGAGAAGCGGGCCGAGGACCGTTATAAAATACCTGCAGGTGTAGGCACAAAAAGAGAGCAGATTAGTGATGCACCCTCATACGCTGTTGTTTGTACGTTGTGTATAAAACGAGACCAGTCATGCATTGATATACGGTTGATGTGGAAGAATGCAGCTGACAATAACACCCTTATCCCCACGCGAAACCGTTTCATTCTCGACAAAATGTTTGAAGTCGTCGGTTTAAGCAAGCTAAAGCCTATATTAGACGCGCGTGCTGCCGATATACTTTATTTTCACACTGTTCTTCAATACGCGTACGCCGCTCTGCTCGACGGTTTTACCGAGTGTAGGACTGAACAAGGCGAAAATGGATTGGAACTGGATGCGTATTTAAAGGGTATAGACTCTTCGAAATATCTTGAACTTTGGTACAAAGGACTTGAGCGGTACAGGGCTGAGCTCATCTACACTGTTCACCCTGAAGAGCTATTTCTTTATAAATTGGTCAACTGTTGGCACGATTTAGAAGATTACTTCAATTGTCCATATGCGTTGTGAAGAAGAGTTCACGGATGAAAAGCTCGGATTGGAAAGAATGAACCCTCGTTTAGAAAGGAGTGTTTATAAACTTGAATTTAATAATGATGTTGTGGCCTCTTTGTGAGTGCTTTTGAATGTATTCTAACCGTGTTTAAAGAGAGTGATAACTTGCCAACCAATTGTAAAGTGGGTACAAAAATAGTGTTAAACGATCTGAAAGTCCTTTATATTAAATATAGACACCGCGTACGTTGAGTGGTGAAATAATGTTAAATCGTATTTACTGCATAGTACAAAGCAACGAGGATTAACTCTAGACTCGATCACATGCGAGTTAAGTATTTTAATTAAGCGCAGTAGAATTTTTCCAAAGCGTGGTTGACGTTTACGATAGACATCGGGCGGTTGATGTAGTGTATTTAGATTTTCAAAAGGCGTTTGACACCGTGCCGCACAAAAGACTCACTGAAAAAACTAAGGCTCATGGAATCAGGGGTGTAGTAATAAATTGGCTAGAAGAGTGGTTGCGAGCTAGGAAACAGAGGGTGGTCGTTGATGGAGCGGAGTCGTGTTGGGCTAATGTAGCGAGTGGCGTTCCTCAGCAGGGTTCTGTATTGGGCCCCTTGCTTTTTCTTATATATATTAACGATTTAGATGTCGGCCTAGTCAGTACAGTTTCAAAGTTTGCGGATGACACGAAGCTGAGTGGTAGGGCGATTAATGACGAAGATAGAGGTAAAATCCAGGAAGTTTAACGTCGATAAGTGCAAAATTTTGCATATAGGTTCGCGTAACGGTAATTTTGCGTATAGTATGTCAGGGAAAGAGTTAACAAGCGTAGAGCAGGAAAAAGATTTAGGAGTTATAGTCACTGGTGATTTAAAAGTAGCGAAACAAAGTACAGCAGCGGTCAATAAGGCGAACAAAGTGTTAGGTTTTATAGCTCGGAATTTTGAGTGCAAATCGCGCGATATTATAGTTCCACTTTATAAATCATTAGTTAGACCCCATTTGGAGTAAGCGATCCAATTTTGGAATCCGCATATGCGCAAAGATATAGACAAAATCGAAAGAGTTCAAAGACGAGCAACTAAGATGATTCCGTCGCTTAGGTCAAAGTCTTACGAGGATAGGCTTAAGGAGTTAAAATTGACTATACTCGAGACTCGGAGGCTAAGGGGTGATCTAATCCAGGTTTTCAAAATTATGAATGGGTTCGATAACGTAGATAGAGATAGCTTTTTTAAAATATCTCAATATAATAGGACTAGAAATAACGGGTGTAAGTTGACAAGTAGAAGGTTGGAGACAACAGTTGCCAAAAACTTTTTTACGCATAGAATAGTAAATAGCTGGAATAGTTTGCCGGTAGAAGTAATTAGTAGCACGTCTATAAACATGTTTAAAAATCGATTAGACGCATATGTTGATAGATTGGGTATAGTTTAAGGTAGTAAAATTAAGGCTCTGTGGGGATAGATCCTATAGCTCAACACAAGTGTTGTGGGATAAAGGGAGGCAGCATCTTTGGTTAGGGGGATACTCTCTGTCCTTACACACCCCATTTAAAGAGATTCCTCTGCCAAGCGGTGCCCCCCATATTACTGTGAGGTATTGAAAAACTCATGATCTTCACTTGCCCCACAAACACCTTTAAATGGGAGACCCAAAATGGGTGCACACACATTTCTACATTACTGTACAGTCTTTACAGCCAAACCTACACTTTTCCTCCTAAGTATATATATTGTAATGTATATGATGGTAAATTTTGACTTGGTCCGCAATCGATACGGATCGTGACTTATTTTTGGTTGGATGGATACCGTAATGAAATTGGCTGGATCCTTTGGATCTGATATATTTGCATGTCGGTTATAAATAGATATAGAGTGTAACATATTTGTGGATAGTAGTCTATTATGACTTGATCCTCTGGATCCAGAGATTCTATCTTTAGTTTTAAATCGATAATTAATTAGTTTTAAATTGATAATTATTTACGTTTCGTAAAAATTGGTCGTTGCCAATATACAGGCAGTTTTTACATAAATTTCTTATGTTCTTGTGGTTCGGAACCCACGTAAAATTGTAGGTCCCCTCCCCCACCATGGAGGACATACACAATACACAATTACGAACAGAGTTAGGTAGACCAGCCATGAGTGGATTCTAGGGTCTTTGTTGGTCTGAAACATTATAACATAAAGCGCGTATATTTTGATGTATATATATTATCCATGTATTGGAACTCTTCTGCACTATTATTCTGAAGTTTATATATAAGTGTGTAGATGCGCGTACATATATTAAACGTGTATATAGATTTCTACTGTACTATTATTATTTAAGAATATATATATATATATAAATATAAGGATGTAACCTATATTCTGCTCGATATTTTAGTTCATTCAGAACAAAAATTAAATGACTTATAAGGACAAATTTACTCGAATTTTTAGTTTATTCACAACAAAAATTAAATGACATAATGAAAAATTAATCATCAATATAATTCCCTTCTTTTTCTTAACCTCCTCCCACCTGTAGAAAAGTTTTTTATGCCATGTTCGAAGAAATCCCTTGGTTTCGAGTTAACAAAAGCGATCACTTCGTTTTCGATAGCTTCCCTGGATTACAACTTTTGTCCATCTTGGTGGTGTTGCAGGCTTCTGAATAAATGGTAGTCTGAAGTTGCGATGTTCGGAGAATAAGGTGGATGAGGCATTTTTTCCCAACCAAATGCCTCCAATTGGTCAGTGGTGATTTGAGCAGTGTGAGGGCGCGCGTTATCCTGGTGGAATAGAACACCTCTGCGATTAATTAATGCAGGACGTTTTTCTTGTAATGCCATCTTCAATCGTTGGAGGTGTTGGCAGTAGACTTCAGCTGTGATTGTTTGGTTATCTGGCAGAAGCTCAAAATGAATAATTCCTTGCATATCCCACTAAACGCATAGCAAAATTTTCTTTGGATGGGGTCCATTCCTTGGCTGAGGTTCAGGCTTTGTTTCACGGCTAAGCCACTGATGAAAAAATGAAAAAGCTTAGTATTGTTATAGAAGACTCATTTTTTATCCCCAGTGACGATCCGATTCAAAAACGGTGCCTGCAGCCGAGAATGCAGTGATGTCCAAATATCTATTCGATGTTGAAGATTCGCTGGTGACAAATCATGCGGGATCCATTTTCCAACCTTCACTACTTTTCCTAACAGCTTCAAATGACGATGAATGGTCACATGGCTAACGCCGAGTTGCAGGCCAAGTTCTCTTACAGTTACCGTTGGGTTTTCCTCCACTGTTGCTTTCAGCAACTCTTCATCAAACTCATTTGGTCGTCCTGTTCGTTGATAATCTTTCAGACTGAAATCTCCATTTCTGAACTTCTCAAACCATCTCCTACACATCCATTCGCTCACAACTTCATTTCCATAAAATCTTTGAATGTTTCTTGCGGATTCACTAGCATTAGATCCTCTTTGGAACTCATACAGCATCACATGTCGAATATGCTCTTTCGTGGGCTCCATGTTTTTTCAATTACTGTAATATCGTAGGGGTGGCTTTGTAACTGTATGAAAAACATCAGAGAAAATATTCATTAGCCTAATCTACACTCACCTAAGCCTACACTAGCCTAAGTCATTCTGTATCATTCTGTATCGTGATAAAACCTGTGCGAACCTGTCGCCGCGAGTATTTTGCAACATTTCTAAAACTATTTCACATTATTTTGAGGTTATTCTATTATCTATCGTCCGTTTTCTAATCGAGCAGAGTTTATGTTACAACCTGATATATATATATATATATATATATGAAAAGATGGATCAACACAACAGCCAACATTTTCGTTTATTTTTTATACTTCAGACGTTTCGACAAATCATTTGTCATCGTCAGTGAATTATAAATCTTAAAACAAAAATAAAATTAAAATTACATCAAAACAAAGAAAATTATAAATCTTAAAACAAAAGTAAAATTAAAATTACATCAAAACAAAGAAAATTAAAATCATTAAAATTACATCAATACAAAAGAAAATTAAAATCATTAAAATTACATCAATACAAAAGAAAATTAAAATCATTAAAGTTAAATTAAATTAAAATTACCTCAGCTGGTAAATACACAATGTATACATCAACATCCATATTCGGCAGAACAAAGAAAACTGTATGGTCAGTTAATTGGAAAGTATGATATATATCTATGAAAGTAAGTTGGTTGGATGTTGTTGTTGTTGTTTAGCCGATAAGCCCACCCTGATCGAGCAAGCCGGCGGCACGCAGGTAACCGATCGCCCTCTCCGGAGTGGACCAGAGGTTCAGCGCACTAGTGATGTTGTGTTGTGTTCGTTGTTGTAATAGAGCGATACAGTCTCTCATAATGTGTTCAATTGTTTGTGGTGTGTCCTGGCACAGGTGGCAGGGGTCGTCTATGGAGTTGTCTAGTCTGTGTTTATATGTCCGTAAGTTGGGGTGATGTCCACATCGGAATCGTGCTAAGTTAACTCGATCCGATCTGCTCAGGCTGATCTCTGACCTGTTAATGGGTGGCGGCTTCGCACCTAGGACCGCATTCGGACCGAGTCGTGTCAATGCTTTGTGGGTTAGGTGTGTGTGTGTATGTGTTTTCTGTACTGTGTGATGTCTGTGGGGCGTGGTATGGAATGGAGTATTTGGTTATAATGTCTCTCTGGTGTTACCTTAATGGTGCGAGGTGTTGGTGCATGATTGTACATGTAGTGGCAAGGGTGTTGTGGGTTAGTTGTCGCTGATGCCAAGAATTGTGTTCCCCTCATGTCTCAATGTTCCCTAACTTTCAGTATTTTTGTTTCTGTGTGCAGGTGTTCTATTGGTGTTGTTTGAGTGCATCCTGTAATGATACGAAGTGCGTTGTTTTGTATTGTCTGCAAGGTGTTTATGTGTGTTTGAGATAATGGGTGCCCAGCATGGGCTAGCATAGTCCATAACTGAGCGAATATATTGTTTGTATATTAGTGATGCTGTTTCCTGCTAAAATAAAGGTATAGTTCATATCATAAATATAAAGAAAATAAACCGCGTCATATATACTATAATATATATATGTATATGTATATATATATATATATATATATATATATATATATATATATATATATATATATATGTATATATATATATATATACACACAGTATATATATATATATATATATGCTGTATATTTGCCTTCTCAGCAGAGTGGAGCTGTCAAGAACTTCATTTACGGAGATCATCTCCTCTCCATTAAATATCTACAAATTAAATAAATAGCGCAATGTGGCAGCTATTCTTATTAACTGCATCGGATAAATATATATATATATATAATTTAGTGGTGGACCGGATGTCAGTTTTTCAACATCTGCGGATGCGGATGCAGATCTTTAATTTCAATATCCGCGGATGCGGATGCGGATATTTATTTAATCTATCAATATAATATAGAATTATGAATATATGACATCATTTTTTCAAATTTCGTGATATTACTATTTGGCAGGAAGTGCATAAAAATTAAAATTAATATTAATGTTTTCATTATGATAAAAATAACTTTATCAAGAGTTTCAGCCACAGAAAATTCAATGAAAGTAGTTTCATTGAATTTTCTGTGTTACCAAGTATTTATACTTTGAGGTTTATATATTTGTTAGTTCATTAATAATTAATACTTTACATGAAATGTGCATGACTCGGCCTTATAAGCTACTTTATAAGCTAATTTAATTATAAATTGCATAATTTCTTCAAGGTAATATCCGCATAACATCCGCAGTCATAAGAGCGGATGCGGATGTTAAAAATGATACGGATGCGGATATCCGGTCCACCACTAAATTACTTTCTAAACAATCCAACTGACTGAATAAGCGACCTCGGATAAATAAACATATATATACAGTATATGTATACACTCCTATACAAGCCAATTAAACCAACTGGCTGATCAAGACTTCTAAGCCAACTGAGGCTGTCAAGAGATCCAGTATGCGAGAAGACATGCCAGCGAAAAGATCTCCTCTCCTCCTCTCTCTTCTCTCTTAGGTTACCTTCCTAGGTCAGGTTAGGGTACCCCTTTACGGGGGAGTTCATTCTCTCGGGCCTCCCTTCAAACCCCCTCTCCCCCTTCATGCAAATTGGGGGCTAAACCACTCCCCCTTGCTTGCATTCACCACCCCCCACGGGTGCGAACCCCTCTCCCCCATGGGTTCCAACCCCCAGGTGCCAACCCACCTCCTCCTTTGCAAAAATTGATCAATATTACATTGCAATTTGCACTCTACCGTTTTGCAGTCATACTAATATATATATATTATTATATATATATATATATATATATATATATATATATATATATATATTGTTCAGTGGCTTGTTGGAATTTTTGTCCGTGACCACTTTTTACCCAGTTGTTGATGTTGGTTAGCCGATTAGCCCACCATGATCGAGCAAGCCGTCGGCACGCAGGTAACCGATCGCCCTCTCCGGAGTGGACCAGAGGTTCAGCGCACCATTGATGTTGTGTTGTGTTTTATGTTGTGCTACAGCGGTACAGTGTGTCATAATGTGTTCAACTGTTTGTGGTGTGTCCTGGCACAAGTGGCAGGTGTCGTCTGTGGAGTTGTCTAGTCTTTGTTTATATGTCTGTAAGTTGAGGTGATGCCCACATCGGAATCGTGTTAAGTTAACTTGATCCATTCTTCTCAGGCTGGTCTCTGACCGAGTCGTGTCAGTACTTTGTGGGTTAGGTGTGTGTGTATGTGTTTTCTGTACTGTG
Organism: Bathynomus jamesi; assembly: GCA_023014485.1. Classification (NCBI taxonomy): domain Eukaryota; kingdom Metazoa; phylum Arthropoda; class Malacostraca; order Isopoda; family Cirolanidae; genus Bathynomus; species Bathynomus jamesi. The sequence goes on along the minus strand of JAJOZX010010235.1, from coordinate 41,687 downwards.
TGATGTCTGTGGGGCGTGGTATGGAATGGAGTATTTGGTTATAATGTTTCTCTGGTGTTACCTTAATGGTGCGAGGCGTCGGTGCATGATTGTACATGTAGTGGCAAGGGTGTTGTGGGTTAGTTGTCGCTGATGCCATGAATTGTGTTCCCCTCATGTCTAAATGTTCCCTAACTTTCAGTATTTTTGTTTCTGTGTGCAGGTGTTCTATTGGTGTTGTTTGAGTGCATCCTGTAATGATACGAAGTGCGTTGTTTTGTATTGTCTGTAAGGTGTTTATATTTGTGTTTGAGATAATGGGTGCCCAGCATGGGCTAGCATAGTCCACAACTGAGCAAATATATTGTTTGTATATGAGTGATGTTGTTTGTTGCTGGTGTCCAAAGTTTGTGCCTGTTAGTACCCTAAGCATGTTAAGTTTTGACATACATTTGTTTTTAATGTCCTGGATGTGTTGCTAAGCCCCGTCCCCGTTTGTTGCCAGCCTCGAAATGGGACTGCAAGGGGTATGCAACTTGGAGGCGGAGTTCTTCCCCAAGCTGAACCCCCCAAAGGGGAGTGCCAACCTTTGTTGCCAACCCAAAAATGGGATTGCAAGGGACATGCAACTTGGAGGCGGAGTTCTCCCCAAAGCTATTCCCCCCAAAGGGGCAGAGAGAGAGAGAGAGAGAGAGAGAGAGAGAGAGAGAGAGAGAGAGAGAGAGTACCAACCTTTGTTGCCAACCCCAAAATGGGATTGCAAGGGGCATCCAACTTGGAGGCGGAGTTCTCCCACAAGCTATTCCCCCCAAAGGGGCAGAAAGAGAGAGAGAGAGAAAGAGAGAGAGAGAGAGAGAGAGAGAGAGAGAGAGAGAGAGAGTTACAAGGAGTTACAAGGAAAAGAAGTACCTCAAAAGGCCTATGGCCCATACCGAGGAGGTACCAATGGCAACGAGTGCCAGGGAAAATTTTGTAAAAGTTTATTTTTCTTTCAACTATCCTAGCAGTAGTAGAAAACTGGATAGAAAAGTAGAAGGCTCTCTCTCCACCCTCCGCTCCCTCCCTGCCAGAGGCAGGTACGGAAAAAGGTTGAAGAAAATACCTTGACCCTGGAAAAGTAGCCAAGGAAATTTTACAGGAAAGTGGATAATATATAAATAGCTCTATATTTTGCTTGCTCACAGAGACACCGTGCAAGCGATCTCCTGCAGAGTTTTCTTATGTTTTAGTCTTAAACTATGAGAGTATTCAGTACTTTGTCTAGCCTATTTTTAAACACATTTACACTTTGACTGGAAACAACCTCTGAGGGAAGTTGGTTCCAGATATTAACTATTTTATAGGAAAAGAAATTTCCGCAGACTGAGGTCCTAAATGCCTTTACACACTCAAATAGTGTGCAAGATTTCGTCTACCCTTTTCTTGAACTGATCCACAGAGGAACTGTTCACAACTTCCGAAGGTAACCTGTTCCATGTGTCACAGATCTTATACGTAAAGTAATTCCCACACACACTAGTCCTAAACCGTTTCAAATCCAACTTCCAACCATTGTTGCGAGTTGGGTTATCATTTAAACTAAACATACTTCTAAAATCGACATCGTTGAACCCGCGTAAGAGCTTGAAAACCTCGATCAGTTGACCGCGCAGCCTCCGAGTTTCAAGCGAAAACAAGTTCAGGGCGCGTAACCGTCGATTGTAGCCCAAATGCCTAACTGAAGGGATTAACCTTGTGGCCCTCGCCTGCACTCGCTCCAGCCTCTCAATATCTTTCCTGAGGGTGGGCGACCAGAACTGCACAGCATACTCCAGGTGCGGCCGAACAAGGGAATTGTACAGTGAGAGCACAATCTCTTTGTTCCGAAACTGAAATTTCCTCCTGATATAACCCAATAGTTTCTGGGCTTTCTTTTCCACCTCTACAGACTGTTTCGTAAACTTAAGATCGCTGCTAATTAGCACACCCAAGTCCTTTTCTAAATCAGTCACCTCGATATTACTAGCCAACATCGAGTAGTCCGACTTTGGATTGGCGTAGCCAATGTGCATCACTTTGCATTTACCCAAGTTAAACGGCATTTGCCATTTTTCGGACCACTCTCCTATCCTACCTAGGTCCGCACGCAGTTCCTCGATCGCTTCGGGCGTCCCAACATTGGCCCCAAGCTTGGTGTCATCAGCGAATTTGGCGATCCGACTGACGATGCCACCGTCTATATCATTTATGTAAATGATAAACAACAGCGGCCCCAAAACGGAACCCTGAGGAACCCCACTAGTGACCGAGGCCCAACCCGAACTAGCCCCTTTAATTACCACCCTCTGCCGCCTATTCCTCAGCCAGTTTTCAATCCACCTACCTATTTCCCCACCGATACCTAGCGCGCGCACTTTCGCCATTAGCCTGCGGTGAGGTACCTTATCAAAGGCTTTCTGAAAGTCGAGATAAAGTATATCAATCGCCCTACTCTTATCGTACTCACTCAACATGACGTGGAAAAACTCGAGCAAGTTGGTGAGACACGACCTATGCCGTCTAAACCCATGTTGAGAGTCCCCAAGCAGCTCGTAGGAATCCAAATGGTCAACGATCCTATCAGCTATTATCCCTTCTAATAATTTACCTACAACTGAAGTGAGACTAATGGGACGATAGTTCCCTGGACTTTCGTGATCCCCTTTCTTAAAGATAGGGGTCACGTTGGCTTCCCTCCTGTCACCAGGCACCTGGCCCATCTCCAACGATTTGTTGAAGACTGTAGCCAGGTGGGGAGCCACCTGGTCGCGCACTTCTCGCAACACTCTGGGGAGAAACTGGTCTGGCCCAGGAGCCTTAAACGCGCTCAGTTTGTCTATTCTATCGGCAACGACTGTCGCGGTACATCTAACACTATCCAGGCCAGCACCTTCGTGCCTCACGCCTGGCTCGGGGATGAAGCGGGTATCCTCCCTGGTGAACACTCCCGCAAAGTACTCATTAAGCACATTAGCGATGTCCGCGTCGGAAAGAGAGAGAGAAAGAGAGAAAGAGAGAGAGAGAGAGAGAGAGTACCAACCTTTGTTGCCAACCCCAAAATGGGATTGCAAGGGGCATGCAACTTGGAGGCGGAGATCTCCACGAAGCTATTCCCCTCAAAGGGGCAGAGAGAGAGAGAGAGAGAGAGAGAGAGAGAAGAGAGGACCCAGAGCTAGGAGCCCAGAGTTCGGCGTTCACTCGGCTGATTGCCGAACTCATATTACTCCGTCGGCCGGCCGCCGCCTCATATATGGTCCCAAACCGCCAGTTGGCTTTGTTGTCAGATAGCGCCATGTGTTTTAATTCATCAGCAAACAGAAGGCTGAGTTGCCAGTTGGTGATATATATTAAATTAAACCATATATTAATCAGCCAATAGAAGGCTGAGTTGCCAAATAGCGCTATGTGTTTAATTATTCCTTCAGCCAGTTGCCAGATTCGTTATTTATTAAATTAATTCATATATTAATCAGTCTAGAAGGCTGAGTTGCCAGATAGCGATATTTATTTAATTATTCATTATATTATTCAGCCATTTGGTTGCTAAATACCAACATATATTTTAATTTTATTAGGGAGAGTTGCTAAGTACCACCATTTATTTATATGATGATAGTTGTCAGGTACTGCCATTTATTTTAATTCGTTACCACAGCAGAGGAATCTTCTCCTTAAAGAGAACTATGTATTTAATAAACACACACACACACACACACATACACACACACACACACACACACATATTCCTATACATACGACCGAGTGACTAAATTATCCCATATATTCTTCCATTAACAGACTTAGAAGACCGATTTGAGAAATAGCAACTAATTAATTATTCAGAAAAACAAACAAATGATATAACTGTGTACAAGGAATTAATAAATCCTTTTATTACTTAACTCCTATTTTTATTATTATTAATAGCACAATTCTCGATCAAATATTAGTAGAGGAAAAATAGTTATATTATCAAATATTAGTACAGGAAAACATATACAAAACGTATAATCATATTATTACAGGAAAATATATACAAAACGCATAATCATAATTTTGTACCACTTTACACTCGGCAGGCAAGTTGCCTTTAAGCGCAGCTAGAACACAATCAAAAGCACTCACAAAAACGTCACCGTGGGTCGTTATATTGAATACAGGGAAAGGAGAAGAAACCTTACGAAGAAATGTGGAGCGATAATTTCCTATTCAAAACACTGCATTTAATTGGGTAATAACTTTAATTATATCAAAGAAATAATTGCTTTCCATTCTAAAACCTCAATGCGGCGCTTACTCTCGCTATATAAATGTAATCGAATTAACTGGCGCACCTTAGTCCTTAGTATAATAAAATTATTTATATATACTGTATTTTTGTTGTGTAATCACCACCACTTAAAAATTGGATAAAAATAATAAAGGTATGATATATATATACTGTATTTTTGTTGTGTGTAATCACAATCACTTAAAAAATTGGATAAAAATAATAAACGTATGCTTTAATACTATTTTTTAAGCTGGTAATTTACACATTTCCCACTAATAACCAAATTCACAACCCGTAACAAATCTATAGCGTCACCGGCTGTACATCCACAAATCCCCTAATATCTCACACACAAAAGCAGCACAACCACCACCACACAAACTGATGCATGCAAAAACCCAATAGTGAAATATATACAAGCACAACCCACCACACAAAAAAGCATCACCAACATTCGTATAGACTTTTTAGGAGCTCCAACAGCACACGGTGAAATGAGGGCTACGACTTTTAAAAGGAGCACACTCCATTAATACCACCTGCCGATATGAGAGCTATAACCATGCGTCCAAATGATTGGTGGTGAAACCCCCAACCCACCACCTTACTCACCAACAACAAACCACCTCCACCGCCTTACTCACCAATAACAACCCAAGAACACCAACTAGACCAACAAGGTCTACAAATACGACCCAATAAACAGAGCTATTAAACATAAACAAATACGCTTATATGGCTAAATAAAAAAAAGGCATTGCCACTAGTATTTCCTATTGAGCTTCTCGCGGTTTAGCAAGGGTTATCGTACATTTGGTGGGGCGAGCTTTTAGTCAAAGAATCAAATAAGATAAACTAAGTTTAACACAAATATAAATTTATCTTCAAGATACAATTTTATCATTAAACTTTGACATAAAAAGCATTAATATGATTTTAAAACAAATTAGAAATTAAGTTATGGGTAACATTAATTTTTCATCTTTTAACCAACCATTTTGTTTCAATATAAATTTATCTTTAAGATACAATTTTATCATTAAACTTTAACATAAAAAGCATTAATATGATTTTTAAAACAAAATAGAAATTAAATTACGGGTAACTTATTAATTTTTCATCTTTTATCCAAACATTTGGTGGGGCGAGCTTTTAGGCAAAAAAATCGATAAGATAAACTTAGTTTAACACAAATACAAATATTTATTCCTGAAAACCACCGGGAACCTAATGTAGCAATATTACTTAGACTAAACCAGTTTCGTCTAACTTAACTCAGTTAAATATAATACCTCATACGCGTAAAGTTTGCAGGATTTCACCCATTTTTTCGAAACGGAAAATCACCGAAATGAATTCCTAATTTAAAATTACTTAGCCTAGAGAAAAAGAATTTCATAGCAATTTCTCTACTTTTGCGCCTCTCTTAAATGATTATTACGATGGAAAATGACTTTTGATGCGAATTAGTCTGCTTTTTATAACCTCTCCCTTTATTCCTCACTACACATACATTCATTTTACACACTACACAACCTTTCAAAATCTACCCCAGACTTCAAAGCATTCACTTCGCTTACAGGAAGAAGGTATCCACCCACTGAACATTTTCTTTGCATTCGCATATTTAAATTAAAGATCTGCTTCCCTCACACATAAACTATTTATATTTTTTTCAGAGTAGCACTTCTTGAGGATTATATATATATATATATATATATATATATATATATATATATATATATATATATACGCAATCAAGAATAATATTAGTATAAGAAATACTCAAGCTGATCCACTCTCTCTCTTTATCTCTCTTTCTCTTTTGCACGGCCAATTCAATGAGGTTTTCACGCTCTTACACGGGCTGAACGATATCGATTTCAGAAGCATGTTTAGTTTAAGTGATAACTCGCAACATTGGCTGGAAGTTGGATTTGAAACGATTTAGCACTAGTTTGTGTGGGATTTACTTTATCTATAAGATCTGTGACACGTGAAACAGACTACCTTCAGAAGTTGTGAGCAGTTCCTCTGTGGGTCAGTTCAAGAAAAGGCTAGACCGAATCTTGCATACTACTTGAAGGTGTAGGAAGTTTTCCATGGTACCCGTGGCCATTGGTTCCTCGGTATGGTGCGCAAGGCCTTTTGAGGTAGTTCTTATCCTTCTCTCTCTCTCTCTCTCTCTCTCTCTCTCTCTCTCTCTCTCTCTCTCTCTCTCTCTCTCATATGTATACATTCTACACAGCAACCCGAAAATAAAAATAAAGAGTGCCAGTTTGATTACGTCATTAAGCTTTATTAAGTTTAACTTTTTAAATAATGCACTAGAGATATCAAAGAAATCGCCATCAGATAAATAACCTTATTACTCTTTTTGTATGACAACCATACCGTTTTATGCGTTGTTAGCGGAGTTTCCCCATACAAGGGTGCACTACGTTATATAAGGAAGAACAAGATTATGATAACTAGTCAGTAAAACCTGTTTAGGGACGACATTTCTGAGTTTAAACATTATAGCATCGCTCTTTGAATTCTTTTTCGCAACATAATTTACATGATCGCTCCATTGCAAATTCTTATCTAGCATTACATCACGAAAATTTGCCAAGTACACTCCTTTGTAGCGATTTCATTAGCATTAAGTTCATCAAGATATGCATTTCTTTTGTTAATAAAATCATTGAACTTGTTTTACTGGTATTCAGTAAGAGTTTATTGGTGGTCAACCATTTTATTACACTGATGAATTCTGATCTAAATATATTCTTAGCTGAATTAACATCTTTCCAAGAAAAAGACAGTTGTATCATCTGCAAACATTATGAAGTTCAGTTTACAATATGAGTAGAAGGCGTAATTGGAATTATATATATATATATATATATATATATATATATATATTAATGATGCTCGTTCCACAAGTTCCACAAAGAAAAAAATTTTCCACCACAAATTTTACTGCTGAGATGACTCAGTAGGAAAAAAGAAACATGGCAATAAAAATGGTTATTTGTGCAACTAATCTCGATGTGTGTATTAAGAACGTATTAAATTTGCTTTTGGGAATATCATTCTGCGTATCAATATTTTTATTATGTTGATAATTCACGACTGTGCTAAATTCCTGTTACTTAAACTTGAAAATAAGAGCAAATGACCACAAATTTGTGCAATAATAATAAATCACCGTACCACCAAAATAAGAAATTATTACATAAATACAGCCTAATTTAATCAAATATAAAAACAGGATGAAAACTAGCCTACTGTTTCACAGGACAGCGTTAGGACAGGTAATTCAAATGATTGAATTTATTAATATCAAAGATATCCTGTATTTCACTTTGCCCATATGGGAAACTAAAGGTTTAACATTAGAAACAAACTTTTAAAATTGATCAAGGAGTTCTACCCCCAACTATGTATAAAAATTATATTTTTCCTGGCTACTTTTATAATTGTACCTTTTTAACTTCAAATTTATTCACCTTTTGATGTTTTACATTTTCCTAACTACTTTTCTAATTTTTTTTTTAAGAGCCTTGGAAGAAAAATGAAGGCTGAGGTGAAACATTATTTATCAATCAAAGGAAGAACCAGCACAACAGCAAACCTTTCATTTATAAGCTTTGTAATGAATATTGCATTATTAAGCATTGTTTTAATAATAATTTTCTATTCTTGTTTGTTGTAACCGTCGGAGAAAGTTAATTAAAAATTTCTGGAGATAAAATTGCGGTAAATACGGAGGAACAGATTTTTTACACAGGACTATAATCTGGCCAGAGAGACCCATTCATACTGTACACGTGTATCACACACCTCTTTCAGCATGCTTCTTTTCACGAGCATATAATCAGCCATACTTCTCACCATGTATATCATTTGTTCTATACCAGGTATATTTATGCACTCTTTTGATCTCCCATTGCATAAATTAAGCAGGGTGTTTCACGTTCATAGGTGATTTCTTTTAACAGCTCTTTCATTTCATTAAATTCTGTAAGGTGATAAGGTTATTTAGAAAAAAAAGTGTGTATATTATATATAATATATATATATATATATATATATATAATATATATATTATATATATATTATATAATAAACAGGAACACCTGATAAAAATAAACACCCTTCAAGGTTTAATAGTACCAACGTTTCTGAATGCACTAGTTCCATCTTCAGGTTTAAAACAATAAAATGCCAAATCACATACAAATACAAATTGCTTAATAAGTTTTTAAAATAAAGTAAAAAATTATAAAAGTAGCTAAGAAAATGTAAAACATCAAAAGGTGAATAAATGTGAAGTTCAAAAGATACACTTATAAAAAGTAGCCAGGAAAAATATAATTTTTATACATAGTTGTGGGTAGAACTCCTTGATCAATTTTAAAAGTTTGTTTCTAATGTTAAACTTGAGTTTCCCATATAGGGCAACGTGAAATACAGGATACCTTTGATATTAATAAATTCAATCATTTGAATTACCTGTCCTAACGCTGTCATGTGAAACAGTAGGCTAGTTTTCATCCTGTTTTTATATTTGAATAAATTAGGCTGTATTTATGTACTAATTTCTTATTTTGGTGGTACGGTGAATTATTATTATTATTACACAAATTTGTGGTAATTTGCTTTTATTTTCAAGTTTAAGTAACAGGAATTTAGCACAGTCGTGAATTATCAACATGTAGAAATATTGATACGCATAATGATATTCCCAAAAGCAAATTTAATACTGTCTTATGACACACATCGAGATTAGTTGCTGAAATAACCATTTTTATTGCCATGTTTCTTTTTTCCTACTGAGTCATCTCAGCAATAAAACTTGTGGTGGAAAATTTTTTTTCTTTGTGGAACTTGTGGAACGAGTATCATTAATATATATACAGGGTGTCCCATAAGTCCGGCATCATAGGAAAAATAATAAAAGAAGGCAAAACAAAAGCTTTTATTTATAGAACGTGCTCAATATGTCCACCATTGTTTTCAATACACAAATTCAGACGTGATGCCCAGTCAGTCAGCTTAATTTCTGTAGGATCTGAAGTTTATATGGATGCCATTTGTGAGCCTGAAGAATGCGATGGATGCTACTTTTCGAAACTCCTGTCTCGGCGGACAATCGCCGAAGAGACTTATTGGGACTTCTGTTAAAATGAGCCAGGATAGCAGTCGCTGTATCATCGTCAGTGGACCTCCTTGAAGGTCCACTGCGTGGTTTATCTTCTATGGATCGTGTTTCCTTAAACTTTGCAACAAGTCTGCTAACACAACTCTGTGTTATTGGCTCGCGGTCTGGATGTAGTTTGTCAAATTCAGCAGCGGCCTCTTTGACTCCAATTTCCTATGAGTAGAATTACCTGGATTCGTTCTTCCTTGCTCAGAGACATTATGGCCTATAGAAAGAGAAAAATATGAATTATGGTTTGTAGAAATAGAAAAATATGAATTTCTCCTATGATGCCGGACTTATGGGACACCCTTTATATATATAACATTCCAATTACACCTACTAATATTGTAAACTGAACTTCATAATATTTGCAGATGATTCAACTGTCTTTTTCTTGCAAAGATGTTAATTCAGCTAAGAATATATTTAAATCAGAATTCATCAGTGTAATAAAATGGTTAACCACCAATAAACTCTTACTGAATACCAGTAAAACAAATTTCATAATTTTATTAACAAAAGAAATGTATAGCTTGATGAACTTAATGCTAATGAAATCGCTATAAAGGAGTGTACTTGGCAAAATTTCGTGTGTGAGATAATAGGGGGTTCATGGATGTACAGCCGGTGACGCTATAGATTTGTTACAGGTTGTAAATTTGGTTATTAGTGTGAAATGTGTAAATTACCAGCTTAAAGGATAGTATTATAACATACCTTTATTATTTTTATCCAATTTTTTAAGTGATTGTGATTACACACAACAAAAATACAGTATATATATATATATATATATATATATATATATATATATATATATATATCATACCTTTATTATTTTTATCCAATTTTTAAGTGGTGGTGATTACACACACAAAAATACAGTATATATGCACACACAATATATATATATATATATATATATATATATATATATATATATATATATATACATGCATATATACTGTATTTTTGTTGTGTGTAATCACCACCACTTAAAAATTGGATAAAAATAATAAAGGTATGATATATATACTGTATTTTTGAAAAATTATATATATATATATATATATATAATTTTATTATACTAAGGACTAAGGTACGCCAGTTAATTCGATTACATATTTATAGCGACAGTAAGCGCCGCATTGAGGTTTTAAAATGGAAAGCAATTATTTCGTTGATATAATTAAAGTTATTACCCAATTAAATGCAGCACCTTAAAAAAATCCGACATCTTACTATTACCTTTGATTCAAACCTGTTTAATTTAAAAATTAAAATTTCTACACGCTTTGAAACTGCTCGAACAGTTTTATCTGCATCAAACAACGTATATAGTGAAATGAACTTGAAATTTCACAGATTATTTCTAGTTAACTGTGAAAAGAAAATTTATAATATATATATATATATATATATATATATATATGTGTGTGTGTATGTCTGTATGTGTGTGTGTGTGTGAGCACGAATTGCTCATTCGTTTATTATATATATTTTTTCTACAAATATGGTTATACGTTTTGTATATTTTCAAAATAATTAATATATATACAAACGCAGATGGGGTGAGATGTTTGTGGACGGAATGAGGGAGGTGGGGAGATGACCGTGTGTTTTGAATCGGAAATTATCGCTCCACCTTTCTTCGTAAGGTTTCTTCTCCTTTCCCTGTATTGAATGTAACGACCCACGATGAAGTTTTTGTGAGTGCTTTTCATTGTGTTCTAGCTGCGCTTAAAGACAACTTGCCTGCCGAGTGTAAAGTGGCTTCAAAATTCTGATTATGCGTATTGTATATATTTCCTGTAATATGTTTATACTTTTGTATGTATTTTCCTGTACTAATATTTGATAATATAACTATATTTTTCCTGTACTATTTGATCGAAAATTGTTCTATTAATAATAATAAAAATAGGAATTAAGTTATAAATATATTTCCTGTAATAATATGATTATACGTTTTGTATATATTTTCCTGTACTAATATTTGATAATATAACTATATTTTTCCTGTACTAATATTTGATCGAAAATTGTGCTATTAATAATAATAAAAATAGGAGTTAAATAATAAAATGATTTATTTATTCCTTGTACACAATTATGTCATTTGTTTGGTTTTCTGAATAATTAATTAGTTGCTATTTCTCAAATCGGTCTTCTAAGTCTGTTAATGGATGAATATATGGGAAAATTTAGTCACTCGGTCGTATGTATAGGAGTGTGTGTGTGTGTGTGTGTGTGTGTATGTGTGTGTGTGTGTTGTTTATTAAATAAATAGTTCTCTTTAAGGAGAAGATTCATCTGCTGTGGTAACGAAAATAAATGGCAGTACCTGACAACTATCATCATATAAATAAATGGTGGTACTTAGCAACTCTCCCTAATATAAAATATATGGTGGTATTTAGCAACCAAATGGCTGAATAATATAAGGAATAATTAAATAAATATTGCTATCTGGCAACTCAGTCTTCTAGACTGAATAATATATGAATTAATTTAATAAATAACGAATATGGCAACTGGATGAAGGAATAATTAAACAGATGGCGCTATCTGGCAACTCAGCCTTCTATTGGCTGTTTAATATATGGTTTAATTAAATATATAGCGCAAACTGGCAACTCAGCCTTCTATTGGCTGATGAATTAAAACACGGCGCTATCTGGCAACTCAGCCAACTGGCTGTTTTGGACCATATAAGAGGCGACGGGCGGCCGATGGAGTCATATGAGCTCGGCAATCAGTCGAGTGAACGCCGAACTCTGGGCTCCTAGCTCTGGGTCCTCTCTCTCTCTCTCTTTCTGCCCCTTTGAGGGGAATAGCTTCGTGGAGATCTCCGCCTCCAAGTTGCATGCCCCTTGCAATCCCATTTTGGGGTTGGCAACAAAGGTTGGTACTCTCTCTCTCTCTCCTCTCCTCTCTCTCTCTCTCTCTCTCTCTTTCTGCCCCTTTGAGGGGAATAGCTTGGGTGAGAACTCCGCCTCCAAGTTGCATGCCCCTTGCAATCCCATTTTGGGGTTGGCAACAAAGGTTGGTTCTCTCTCTCTCTCTCTCTCTCTCTCTCTCTCTCTCTCTCTCTCTCTCTGCCCCTTTGAGGGGAATAGCTTGGGGGAGAACTCCGCCTCCAAGTTGCATGCCCCTTGCAATCCCATTTTGGGGTTGGCAACAAAGGTTGGTACTCTCTCTCTCTCTCTTAAGTTTACGAAACAGTGTGTAGAGGTGGAAAAGAAAGCCCAGAAACTATTGGGTTATATCAGGAGGCAATTTCAGTTTCGGAACAAGGAGATTGTGCTCTCACTGTACAATTCCCTTGTTCGGCCGCACCTGGAGTATGCTGTGCAGTCCTGGTCGCCCACCCTCAGGAAAGATATTGAGAGGCTGGAGCGAGTGCAGGCGAGGGCCACAAAGTTGATCCCTTCCGTTAGGCATATGGGAGTGCAGGCGAGGGCCACAAAGTTGATCCCTTCCGTTAGGCATATGGGCTACAATCGACGGTTACGCGCCCTGAACTTGTTTTCGCTTGAAACTCGGAGGCTGCGCGGTCAACTGATCGAGGTTTTCAAGCTCTTACGTGGGTTCAACGATGTCGATTTTAGAAGTATGTTTAGTTTAAATGATAACCCAACTCGCAACAATGGTTGGAAGTTGGATTTGAAACGGTTTAGGACTAGTGTGTTTGGGAATTACTTTACGTATAAGATCTGTGACACATGGAACAGGTTACCTTCGGAAGTTGTGAACAGTTCCTCTGTGGATCAGTTCAAGAAAAGGGTAGACGAAATCTTGCACACTATTTGAGTGTGTAAAGACATTTAGGACCTCAGTCTGCGGAAATTTCTTTTCCTATAAAATAGTTAATATCTGGAACCAACTTCCCTCAGAGGTTGTTTCCAGTCAAAGTGTAAATGTGTTTAAAAATAGGCTAGACAAAGTACTGAATACTCTCATAGTTTAAGACTAAAACATAAGAAAACTCTGCAGGAGATCGCTTGCACGGTGTCTCTGTGAGCAAGCAAAATATAGAGCTATTTATATATTCTCCACTTTCCTGTAAAATTTCCTTGGCTACTTTTCCAGGGTCAAGGTATTTTCTTCAACCTTTTTCCGTACCTGCCTCTGGCAGGGAGGGAGCGGAGGGTGGGGAGAGAGCCTTCTACTTTTCTATCCAGTTTTCTACTACTGCTAGGATAGTTGAAAGAAAAATAAACTTTTACAAAATTTTCCCTGGCACCCGTTGCCATTGGTACCTCCTCGGTATGGGCCGCAAGGCCCTTTGAGGTACTTCTTTTCCTTGTAACTCCTTGTAACTCTCTCTCTCTCTTTCTCTCTTTCTGCCCCTTTGGGGGGAATAGCTTGGGGGAGAACTCCGCCTCCAAGTTGCATGTCCCTTGCAATCCCATTTTTGGGTTGGCAACAAACGTTGGCACTCCCCTTTGGGGGGTTCAGCTTGGGGGAGAACTCCGCCTACAATTTGCATACCCCTTGCAGTCCCATTTCGGTGCTGGCAACAAAGTGGGGGTGGGGTACCTTGCAACAAAAGGGGGTGGGGTTGGCACTCTTGCAACAAAGGGGGTTCTGGGCTGGCACTCTTGCAACATTACGTAATATTATGCACTGTTGCAATGCAATTGCACTCATACCTCTTGCGGGCATACTACTTATGTGACCCCAAGTATTTTGGTGCTGTGAGTGTGTGGAATGTTGGTGTTGTTTAGTGTAATCTGTGGAGGTAACTGATGTTCTTTTGTTTTGCTTGTTAGCAAGGTGATGGTTGATTTTGTGGGTGCCACTTTGAGTCTATTGTGTGTGAGCCAGTCTTGTATACTATTTATGTATGTTTGTAGGTTATTTGTAACGGTGTCGATGTTGTTGTCGGTGGATGTTAGAGTGATGTCATCTGCACATGGTGATAAGGTAAGCTTTTTATCTATTGGTGTTGGAATGTCATGCATGTATAAGTTGAACAGTGTTGGTGTGAGAACAAAGCCTTGAGGGACTGGATGACTTGCAATTAAATGTGACATGTGAATATCTTCCTGAAAGATAGTTGCTCAGTCACCTTTTGGTTTTATTGTGCATGTTTGTGTTGAGTATTTTGTTTATGAGAGGGAAGCGTGGGATAGCATCAAATGCTTTACTAATGTCTATTGTTGCTAATAGTGTACGTTGAGCTGGTCGTCTGGAGTTGATGCCATCCATGATGTGCTGCGTGAGGTTAGTGAGTAATGTCGTGGTTGAGTGGTGAGGTTTGGATCCATGTTGAGTAAGCGATAGTGGTATGAGTGGGTTGGTGATTTGTAAGATTAGTCTTTCTGTTACTTTGGAAGGTGTGCATAGTAAAGTAATGGGTCTATAGGAATCTGGTTCTGTTTTATTTTTGTTTGATTTGAGTAGTTTAATAATTTTACCTTGTTTCCATATGTCAGGAATAATACAGGGTGTACATAAAGTCAGGATCTATTTTTGTGAAGCACTTGGAAATTATATGGAATTCAATCATAAAATGATAAAGTGGTAACATTTATTAAATAATTAAGAGTAGGATTCGACGTGACGCCCATCAGTATCCCTGCACAGCTCAAATCGTTCCGCAGCATTTCTAAACACATTCTGGAGCATTTGCGGGGTTATGTTATCTGCAGCCGTTCGTATACGTGTACGTAAGTTTTCAAGACTCGTAATCTTCGTCTGATAGACGTGCGATTTGATAAAGCCCCATGCAAAGAAATCTAAAGGGGTTAAATCTAGTGATCTCGCTGGCCAAGGTCTGTTGCTTCCGCGTCCGATCCAGCGATTTGGAAAACGTCCATTTAGATAATCCTGAACAATTTTGGCATAGTGACAAAGAGCACCATCATGTTGATAGACGACGGGGATAGGATTGTTAGTACCGTCGTCTATCAACATGATGGTGCTCCTTGTCACTATGCCAAAATTGTTCAGGATTATCTAAATGGACGTTTTCCAAATCGCTGGATCGGACGCGGAAGCAACAGACCTTGGCCAGCGAGATCACCAGATTTAACCCCTTTAGATTTCTTTGCATGGGGCTTTATCAAATCGCACGTCTATCAGACGAAGATTACGAGTCTTGAAAACTTACGTACACGTATACGAACGGCTGCAGATAACATAACCCCGCAAATGCTCCAGAATGTGTTTAGAAATGCTGCGGAACGATTTGAGCTGTGCAGGGATACTGATGGGCGTCACGTCGAATCCTACTCTTAATTATTTAATAAATGTTACCACTTTATCATTTTATGATTGAATTCCATATAATTTCCAAGTGCTTCACAAAAATAGATCCTGACTTTATGTACACCCTGTACAGTGTTAGTATGAATATGTGCTGATGTTTGTAAGAACTAGTATTCCCTGTGGGCCCAAGTGTTTAACGTGTATGTTAGATATGTTGTCTGGTCGAGTAGCCTTCGAATTCTTAATGTTTTTGATGATCTTGTTGGTCTGGTCTGTATTAAAGGGTGTAATGGTCGTGTCGAGTCTGTAGGTTTTCTTGTGTCTGGCTGTTTGTCTGTCTGCGTGTTTCTGGTTATTGTCTCTGTTTAAGTGACTTATCTTTGCGTAGTGATTAACTAGAATGTTAGCTTGTTGTGTATATGTTGGGATATTATTTTGGCTGCGAGAGATAGCCGTGTGTGGGGTGTGAATGGCGCTGTTAGACTGGGTAATGCTGTTTATAGTCTTGTATAGCCTGGATGTATCTGTGGAGTGGCTTAGTGTTGTTATGAATTCCCTAAATGTTTCTGTTTGTTTTTCTTTAAGTTTGTTGTTTATTTCTGTGTTGAGCTGTTGTATCTGCTGTTTTATGGCTTCTGTGTGTGGTGTTTGTGTGTTATGTTTGAGGTTGTTACGTTGTCTTATGAGGTGGGCTATTTCTCTAGTGTAATTTGGGTTGTATTTCCCAATGTTGTCCTTGGGTATGTATTTGTTTGCATTATTGATGATCTGATTAAATGTCTTGAGTGTTGTATTGATGTTTATGATTGGTGTGCTGTGTAATGTGGTGAATTGTTCCTCAGTCTGTATTTTGAACTGTTCCCAATCAACTTGTAATTTCTGTAAGTGTGCCTAAGGCTGTTGGGGCAGAGTGTAGAACGTGTTGTAATGATGATGGGCAGGTGGTCTGATGACAGTTGTTTTTCTGTTCTCCAGTGTGTATGTGTTGCCCAGTAGGTTGAACAAGTTGCATATTTTATATTTTCAAGTTTTTGATCACCTTCGCTTGGTTAAAGTAAGGGGGGTTAAGGGTTCTATAAGAAAGTTCAGAGAAAACATTTTTGTACTGTATACAATAATTACACTGAAAAACAAGGTTTTCGGTTCCTGAACCAAAATAGATGGTCGCTCTGTATTTTTTTGCAGTGAACCTGAATCTGTTTTTAGAATTCTTCTATCACGTATACTGTACATTTTGATATATGACAGTTTCAGCTATACTGATTAACTGCAATTTCTATATGCAAATTGCTGTTCGTGCATTACACTAATTTAGCATTCCTATGACAACCTATGGATTCTATCTTGCGACTGATGGCATCTTTTCACCAATAAAGTAATGGATACCACTACCTACATATCGTAAGTTATATCAGTGCCTATCAATATGTCGTAATGAGAAGGTAAGATAGATTGCCTTAGTGCAAAATATATATAAGCTCTTACATTTAGTGGTCGTAAAAATGATAATGAATTGATAAATAGTGAAAGTGATAGTGATATAGAGTTTTCAATTGAAAATGCTGCTTTGAATGATTTTCTGAGTGGAAGAAAAGGTTAAATATAGTCAAGAATTCTGACAACAGATTCGGATTCAGTGCAAAAAAATACATAGGGACCATCTATTTTGGTTCACGAACCAAAAACCTTGTTTGGATGTATATTTCAAATATTAAAATGAAAAACTTGTTAGCAGATGTATAAATGGTTTAATGCATCTAAATATACGCACACACACACACACATATATATATATATATGGACCATTCTCAGCTCATTCCCATATGTATATATATATATATTTATTTATATATATATATGTATATATATATATATATATATATATATATATATATATATATATATATATATATATATATTTATATAGTTACCTTTTTTCATCTATTTTTATAGTTACCTTTAATTAATGTTACTTTAATTTTTTTACAGGTCATTGTGAAATAAGTGCTTGGAATACGAGTATTGACAGATTACCTAAAATAGTTAAAAAAACTGAAAAATATTTAGTGTCTCGTAGATGTGTTAATGATGTCGACAATATTTGCTACATTTGTGGAGAATTTACTGTTAAAAATCAGAAAAGTTGCTTTACTCCTCTTATAAAAAAAGTTTATCATTTGTACTTCGGATGCAACGTAGGAGATCAAGATGAACAATGGGCACCCCATATTTGTTGCATTTCATGTGCAAACCGTCTCCGACAGTGGATTAAAGGTGCTCATTCATCTATGCCTTTCGCAATACCAATGATTTGAAGAGAACAACAGGATCACTTAAATGACTGCTATTTCTCTATGACTAAAACATCAGGATTCTCTGCAAAAAACAAGAAATCCATTCTATATCCTAATTTGGCATCGGCATTAAGACCTGTCGCTCATAGTCCAGATCTTCCTTTCCAGTACCACCCGAAACATACACTGTAGAGCAGGGTTTTTCAAACTTTTTGAAGCCACGGAACCTTTATTTAAAAAAAAAATTCACGGAACCTTGACCAACTGGTGTCCGGACAACTGCCCCCTGGACAACCGCTCCCCGGACAATTGCCCCCGTAGAACAATCGCCCCCCCGGATTATTGCCCCCCATAAGTAAATAAAAATTAAATAGAAATTAAATTTACGTTTAAAAAATGGCAAGCTAAAACAATATTTAACAACATTATTGCCAATTCTTGCTTAATTTTGCTTGTAGCCTGAAAAAAAATTATATTTAAAAAGTTAGCAATATTTAACAAAAAATTTTCCAATTATTGCTTACTTATTTATAATAAAATTATGAAGTTTAGCTACTTAATTTTATTTAAACAGTTGGCAAGACTTATTGTATTTCATATATACTATGGATTAATTAATTATATTTAAACAGTTGGCAATACTTATTGAAAGGTCGTTTTGAAAGTCATAGTTGGTGGTTAGGTTAGGTTAGGTTAGGTTAGGTTAGGTTAGGTTAGGTTTGTTTTTTATAAATATTAATAAATTTAATTCCTATTTAATTTTTATTTACTTATGGGGGGCAATAATCCGTGGGGCGATTGTCCTACGGGGGCAGTTGTCTGGGGGGCGGTTGTCGGGGGGCAATTGTCCGGGGTGCGGTTGTCCGGGGTGCAGTTGTCCTAGCACCGACCAACTGGTAAAATTTTAATGATATAAGGCAAATGGTAATAAAACAATTTATGCTTACTACAGTTTATTTATCAATTTATGAAATTTACATACAGTATACAGTTATATAAATTTGACAAAAAAAATATATAAGTTTAGAAATTTACAAGAAAATAAAAGACAATTTACCTTTATTGACCTATTTATTTTAAATTCCCCTCCCCACATTACTGTCAGCATAAAAGAAATTATAAATATAAAAAATATCATGTTTATTGTAAAATTAAAGTTTTCAATGCAAAATAATTAAAAGTGAGGAATTTTACAGTTATTGAGGAGTAATTTTAATAGTTAATCAAACAAATAAATGTTCATTGACTTGGATGTGATTGCTTTTCTTTGGATGAAAGTTCAATATTACATTACTGTGATCATAACTTCCTTGAACTGAGAAAACTAAACCTAAAAACATAGAAAAACTCACCAAATCAATCAGACCAGTGCTTGTGGTCATCAGCTGTGTTTTGTTTACAAAATGGACTCCTCTTTCTTACTGTGATGCAACAGGGCAACACTTATTCTGGATATCTCATCGTTTGAATTAAAATTCTCTCGTCCACTCTCTCTTTGCCTACGCCTTTCAAAACACAATCACTGAATTCGTAGAATATATATCGTAAATTCATCCATGCCAGTTGATATTACTTTATCTTACCTCTCTCTCCTCCTGAGTCTCTCATGACATGCCTCACGGAACCCCATCAAGTTCTCGCGGAACACAGTTTGAAAACCCCTGCTGTAGAGGATGAAGATGATGATGAAGAGGTAAGTGCTGAAGCAGGTCCTACTAATGAACCAGATTTCAATCCTTTCACCCTAACAGAGCCATACATGATCTCTCAAGCGGAGCTCAATGATCTAGTTCGAGATCTAAACCTATCAAAACATGAAGCTAAGGTACTTTGTTCAAGATTACAAGGGTGGAATATTTTGGAGAAAAACACAAACATAACTCTATTTCGTAACCGGGAAAAAGAATTTGTCCATTTTTTTCAGTGAAAGAAAATCTTTGCTATTGCAATGATGTTAATGCCCTGATGGAAGCAGTTGCACACGAACACAGAATTGAAGAATGGCGGTTGTTCATTGATTCATGAAAATTGAGTTTGAAAGCTGTTCTGCCACATAATGGGAATATTTTTCCATCAGTTCCCATTGCTCATTCATTTCACCTAAAAGAATCATATGGAAATGTGGAATATCTTTTAAACAGCATAAAATACAATAAGTATAACTGGAACATCTGTGGTGACCTAAAAGTTATAGATCTTCTTATGGGAATGCAGCTGGGGTATACGAAATATTGCTGTTTCTTTTGTGAATGGGACAGCCGTGCTAAATCTAAACATTACATTGTCAGCTATTGGCCAACTAGACAACTAGTAGAAGGTCAAAAAAAGGTTTTACATAAAAGCCTTGTTGAACCAAAAAATGTTTATCTCCCACCTTTGCATATAAAGTTAGGACTGATGAAAAATTTTGTGAAAGGTATGGTGCGAAACAGCAGAGGATTTCAATACATTAAAGAAAAGTTCCCCAAAATCAGCGCAGCGAAAATAAAAAAGAATATTTGTGGGACTCCAAATACGAGAATTGATGAATGATGATGAATTCGATGCAGTTTTAGAAGGAAAAGAAAAAAAATGCTTGGAAGTGTTTTAAATCCGTCGCGACCAATTTTTTAGATAACAACAAAGCACTAAACTACAAAGATTTAGTTAAAAGAATGCTGGTGGCGTACCATGAAATGGGGTGTAGCATGTCCTGAAAGATTCGCTTCCTCCACTTCCATTTAGACTTCTTTCCTGAGAATTTGGGAGCTGTGAGTGATGAGCATGGCGAGCGCTTCCATCAGGATATTTTAAAGTTGGAAAAACCATGGCAGATGGAACCCTAATATGTTAGCTGATTACTGTTGGTCATTGTTAAGAGAAGCTCCTCGTACATCATACGAGCGAAAATATTCCACTAAATCATTTCAGTAGCTTTCTATTTATGTTTATTTAGCTGTATTTGTATAATAAAATAAATTGTTTATACTTGTATAAAACTACATTTTTCTCAAAATCTCTTTGTGATAGAAAAATTTTGAAAACAAATTCGAACTTAGCGTGAAAATTTCATTTAGGATCAGCTAGAGTATGTTTATGCAGGAACCAAAAAAAAGTTTAGTTTTGTTAATCAGTGTTCTTTTTTCGAATTCGAACCGCGTTAGGATTTTAATTAAAAAAAGAATAAGTTGGCCTTTATACTTCCTCAAACTTTACACACCTGATTTGTTATAGATTAGGTTGGGTGAGGTTAGGTTAACCTGAGTTAAACTAACCTAATCTCAAAAAAGTAGGTCGTACAAGAAAATCAGACTTATTTACATAGTTCAACATAATTGGTAAAAAAAGTGGCTTACTATTGAGCTATTTATTGAAATACTGTGTGTATATATGTGTGTTTGTATATATATACAGTATATATATATATATATATATATATATATATATATATATATTAGTGATGGATCGAGTGGTCGGTTTTTCACAACCGCGGTTGCGGTTGTGTTTGCAGTTGTCGAATTTTTTCCAACCGCGGTTGCGGTTGCGGTTATCATATACTAGGAAAAATGCGTAATTATTAACTGGATTTAGCCACTATAGTGCGATTTAGCCACACTTGGTACATAATATATACTAAATAGTATTTATTTAGTAAATACCTTATGTTGAAACAAGTTTTGCAATACACCGCTACCGCTATTTGTGTGTTGCAAAACTTGTGTTCAACATAAGGTATTTACTAAATAAATACTATTTAAATGAAGTATATTCTAAACTTATATAGCTATTATGAAAGAATAGGTCAAATTAATTAAAACCATATTTTGCACTAAGTGTATTACCAGGATGAGGGACGAGGACCCATCGCACTGTTCATCCCACCTACCACTTTCCCCAGCCTCCACCCATTGGAAAGTTATGGATTATTATTCATTTGAAAAACTGATGTCAAACTTAATGACAGGCAGTGTGAATTTCAAGAATAATATTTTTGCTGCATTTTCACCTTTCAAGCGGCAACGCCTCTCATCGTACAACGTTCCCGCTCCACGCATAAGGAGACCCATCATTTTCTTTTTAAAAAAAGAAATATTTCTAATTAACCTAAAATTAAAATTAACTAAGCTTTTACAACCGCAACCGCACTTATGGAACGGCGGTTGCGGTTACGGTTGCGGTTGTGAATTTTTGTGCGGTTGTAGTGCGGTTGCGGTTGCGGTTGCGGTTATTCGATCCATCACTAATATATATATATATATATATATATATATATATATATATATACTGTATATACAAACTCAGAATGGTCCCCTGAGAAACTTATATGTTGAACACAGACTGTGCATGGAACAAGGAACTCTTCTGGGAAATTACATCCACTATAGTTCGAATAAGTAATGATAAATGACAAATACTATAGTTTTTCTTTTTCATGAGGGAAAGCCCAACGAGGGCACCGGGTTACTCGCAAGGAGGCCCCAAAATATAGCTTCCCTCACCAGCTATCTGCAAAGCAGATAGGATCCAGCTTTGGGACAGGATCTAGGGTTTACAGCTTACACCTAGCCTACTACATTCAGAACCTCAATAAACGCGAGAAACTCGTTGCACTCACGTCGGATTGAACACATCAAAGAAAAAGGGGTAACTATTGTATTTTTAGCCAAAAAACAAAACTTAAACCTCAACCAGGACACTGAGCGTCCACTTTTCAAGGCACATAACACGTCCGTTTAATATATACAAACTCAGAAGCTGGATCCTATCTGCTTTGCAGATAGCTGGTGAGGGAAGCTATATTTTGGGGCCTCTTTGCGAGTAACCCGGTGCCCACGTTGGGCCTTCCATCATGAAAAAGAAAAACTATAGTATTTGTCATTTATCTTTACTTATTCGAACTATAGTGGATGTAATTTCCCAGAAGAGTTCCTTGTTCCATGCACGGTCTGTGTTTAACATGTATATATATATATACAGGGCGTCCCAAAAAAATGTATACACACTTTAACAGCTGATAGCTCAATTGATGTTTCTTTCTTTCCAAGTTAAACCCATTAGAATTAATAATGGCAGTCAGACTAAGCTTTGAACAAAGGAAATTCATTCTAAAATGCTACTGGAAGTGTGAAAACGCAGTTGAAGTGCAAAGACAGTTTAGGAGGGAGTTTCAAACAGATCCACCAACGCGACTTACCATCACTCGAATTAGAGATAAGTTTGAAGCCGATGGAACTGTTCAGAATGTCCACAAGAAGCGTTCCGGAAGACCACGGACATCGACAAGCCCCACAAAGCAAGAAAGAGTACTGGAAACGTATCACCAAAGTCCAAGAAAATCTGTGCGGCAAGCGAGTCGTGAGGTAGGAATTTCAGAATCGTCTGTCCAACGCATTTTGAAGCGCTGTCAATGAAAGTTACATTCCAAGATTAGTCCATGCTATTAATGAAGATGATCCGGACCGAAGAGTGGAGTATTGCGAGTGGTACTTGGCACGATGTGGATGTGGATTGGACGAAGGGGTTTCGTAGAATACCCTCCGCGTTCACCAGACCTCACACCACTAGACTTTTTTTTATGGGGATACTTAAAAGACAAAGTCTACGCTATAAAACCAAACGAAATGTTTCGTGATGTTTGCGATTCCATTGCTTCGCGTTATCAGCAGTGCCTGGACCAGAACGGACGTCAGTTTGAAAACAGGCGTTGACAAAACAATTAAATAATGTCTGTAGATTCTATTACATTTTGAAAATGAAATGTATTTTAATAAACACTGCCTTTATATATTAAAGTGTGTATACATTTTTTTGGGACGCCCTGTATATATATATATATATATATATATATATACAGGCCCGGATTTAGCTATAGGCGAACTAGGCGATCGCCTAGGGCCTCGCGCCAAAGGGGGCCTCGCTCAAGCCGTTTTGTGCGTTCTGTTCAAGTGATAAATGATTTAGAACTCTATGAAGAACTTAAAGTACTTTGCAGGTTTATACCTGAGAAAACAGATCTCGGAAATGCCCTTGTTTATATAGTGCAAAAACAACTAAGTGAGATTTATCCTAATGTTTATGTTGCACTTCGAATAGTATTAACCATCCCAGTTACTGTTACTTCGGCTGAAAGAAGTTTCTCGCCTCTCAAACTTATTAAAACATATTTGCGTTCCACCATGTCTCAAGCGAGATTGCAATCATTAGCTATGTTATCAATAGAAAACGATATAACAAATTCATTAGATTATTCTCAATTAATTGAAGAGTTTACCTCGAAGAAAAGTAGAAAAACATTGCTGTAATATTCAAGGAGCATCTGAACCAAATATTAAAGCATTAATATTTAGCCTGATAAGTCGATCGCTCACTATTATAAAAAATGAAATGTCAACATCTCTTATACATCACATATGAAAAACGTTTGTATACTATGGAAAGTCAGTACCTATAATATTATATAAATCTTACAAATCATTGTCTTATATTTTCGATACAAATCTTGACTCATTATAATTTATACTTATTTGTATGGTTTATTTATACAGGGTGTCCCAAAAGTCCCTATCTATTTTGTTGAAATAGGCTGAATTTCAAATAAATGTCACACTGACCTGAATACAGATGTATTTCTATACAAATTACAAGTATTACACCATTAAAATCTTTAATTAGTAGTTTCCACATGTGCTCCATCTGTATCTCTGCAAATCTCAAAGCGGTCAGCTGCATTGCGGAACACATTTCCGATCATTTCAGGGGTTATTTTCTCAACTGCTTGCCTAATGCGATCTCGCAGATCTGGTAAATCTCGAATATTTCTGCGATTGACCTCTGATTTAATGAAACCCCAAGCAAAGAAATCCAATGGGGTCAAATCCGGAGATCCCGCTGCCCAGGGCCTATTTCCCCCATGTCCAATCCAACGATTTGGAAAACGCTCGTTTAGGTTTGTCTGAACAATTCTGGCATAATGACATGGTGCCCCATCCTGCTGAAAGACTACATTGTCGAGAATGCCATCTTCAAGAAGTTGAGGTTCTAGAAAATTTTGAAGCATATCAAAGTAAACAGGCCCTGTCACGGTAGCCTCTGCAAAGAAAAAGGGCCCGTAAATCTTAGACTTCGTCATTCCAAGCCACACGTTGACTTTAGGTGAGTTTTTTTCCCATTCAGTGAACTCAGTTGGCTTTTCATTAGCCCAGATGCGACAATTATGTCGATTGATTTTACCACAGGTGTGAAAAGTCGCCTCATCGCTAAACGAAATGTGGTTCATTAAATTGTTATTTTGGATTTGTTCGACCAGTTCCGCACACATTGCTGCTCTTTTTGGAAAATCTTCCTCGTGTAAGCTGTGTAACAGCTGAATGTGATAACACTTCTTCTTCAGCGTCGAACGCAAGATTCTGTGAACAATTGTTTTCGGTATGGTCAATCTGTGGGATGCTTTGCGAACTGAAATTCTTTGATCGTCTTCGAACATTATGCGAACAGATTCAATGTTTTGTTGTACTGTTCTTGGGCGTCCACTTCTTTCTTCATCATGCACAGATCCAGTCCTTTTGAATTTGTTCACCAATTCACGAATTGCTTTATCTGTCGGTCCAGGCTTATGAAACCTTCTTGAGAATCGGTCTCTAATTTCACATTTCATTCCTCTGATGCGAAATGTTACTATCATAACGCGTTCATGCACATCCATCACCAATGATATGGATCTGAAAAAATTAATTAAAAATTTTAAAATAATTAAAATGGAAATCTAATGCATGTATTTGTCTAGAAAGGTGCATGCAATCATGTCATTAAAACATTCATTTGAAATTCAGCCTATTTCAACAAAATAGATAGGGACTTTTGGGACACCCTGTATTTCTTATACAATTTCCATACGTGATTATTTTGGTTTGGTTTAATTTTTAAGTGCTGGCATAGTTCTGTCTATGCGGGATTCTAATATTGCTGGTATAGTACCGATAATTAAGTCCATATTTTCATATATATAGGCCTAGGGCCTCGCTACTTCTAGATCCGGCCCTGTATATATATATATATATAATACCCTGTTAACCTAATTTTGTTTCCGCCCGAATTGTTTATTCTGACGAAAGTCAAACTTGTTGTCCCACCATAGACCTACAGCTTAACGTGGAATCCGAACCATGACTTACCAAAGAAATCAGAAATTGCAAAATCCTGGCGCGGACTCGATCTCAAGACTTCCCAATCAGCAGACCAGCGTCTTAACCACTAGGTTACCCTGGGTACCCATTTATCTACCAACCAATATATATACAGGGCGTCCCAAAAAAATGTATACACACTTTAAATAATTATAAAGGCAGTGTTTATTAAAATACATTTCATTTTCAAAATGTAATAGAATCTACAGACATTATTTAATTGTTTTGTCAACGCCTGTTTTCAAACTGACGTCCGTTCTGGTCCAGGCACTGCTGATAACACGAAGCAATGGAATCGCAAACATCACGAAACATTTCGTTTGGTATTTGTGTGCATTCTCGTTCAATGGCTGCTCTCAATTCAGCGACTGTTGCAGGTTTTATAGCGTAGACTTTGTCTTTTAAGTATCCCCATAAAAAAAGTCTAGTGGTGTGAGGTCTGGTGAACGCGGAGGGTATTCTACGAAACCCCTTCGTCCAATCCACATCCACATCGTGCCAAGTACCACTCGCAATACTCCACTCTTCGGTCCGGATCATCTTCATTAATAGCATGGACTAATCTTGGAATGTAACTTTTCCATTGACAGCGCTTCAAAATGCGTTGGACAGACGATTCTGAAATTCCTACCTCACGACTCGCTTGCCGCACAGATTTTCTTGGACTTTGGTGATACGTTTCCAGTACTCTTTCTTGCTTTGTGGGGCTTGTCGATGTCCGTGGTCTTCCGGAACGCTTCTTGTGGACATTCTGAACAGTTCCATCGGCTTCAAACTTATCTCTAATTCGAGTGATGGTAAGTCGCGTTGGTGGATCTGTTTGAAACTCCCTCCTAAACTGTCTTTGCACTTCAACTGCGTTTTCACACTTCCAGTAGCATTTTAGAATGAATTTCCTTTGTTCAAAGCTTAGTCTGACTGCCATTATTAATTCTAATGGGTTTAACTTGGAAAGAAAGAAACATCAATTGAGCTATCAGCTGTTAAAGTGTGTATACATTTTTTTGGGACGCCCTGTATATATATGCGCCTCGGTGGTCTAGTGATTAGCGTCGCTGACTACGAATCCATCGACCACGGGATCGAGACCCAGTGACGGCAGGCGGGGCGCAGCGAAACCCAGCTGTTCATCCTTCCACACAATGACAAAAATTGGTTGATAGATAAATGGGTACCCTGGTTAACCTAGTGATTAAGACGCTGGGCTGCTGGTGTAGGTCTAAGGTGGAGTGAGAAGTTTGACCTTCGTCAAAATGAACAATTCGGGCGGAAGCAAAACCAAGGTCAACCAAGATTATATACTTCGCCTTCTGTAGCCAAAGCTCCATCTCGGCTCTGATTCCATATTACCCTGTTAAGAAAATGGTTCAGCTCGGCTCCATTTTCGAGCTCCGGAGTAGAAGCGCTGACAGCAGTGAAATGAATAGAAAATCATGTTTTTTATTTGAGGTAGAGAGACTTTATTCTCTTTTAATATTAAAGGGTTTACCGCAACTATTCATCGTGACCAATTAAATTTTAATAACTAACTCATTAATGAAAATAAAATGCAATTAGTTTACATTTTCATATTACGGAAATAAAGATGCCATACATAGAGAGAGAGAGAGAGAGAGAGAGAGAGAGAGAGAGAGAGAGAGAGACTCATAAGTCTTGGCTCTCACAGAATATTAGGATTATTTATTAATAATTTAATTTATTTAATTTATTAATTTAATTGAGAGAATTGTACGTGCAAGAATTGATATTTATATGCAGTTTAATGGCATCCAATTTGAATAATTTTTAAAATAAAAGTAAAAAATTAATTCTGTCTATCACTCCACACTTCTGAGACACTATATATATATATATATATATATATATATATATAGTTACCACTTTATTGCGTAATTGTTGACACTATAATAACACTAATGAATATAATGGTTAATTGATTGTTAATGATTGATTTTTAATGATAAGGCTGAATGAGGCTGGAGTCACCATGATCTTTGCAGATCAAAAATAATGTTATTAATTAAGTTATTAATTTGGTTGATTGATTTTTAATGATAAGGCTGAATGAGGCTGGAGTCACCATGATCTTTGCAGATCAAAAATAATGTTATTAATTAAGTTATTTATTTGGTTGATTGATAGAATGAGTTTTCTTCCTTTATTAAACAGAATAAATGATTTATGAAATGAGACAAAATGTAAGTTGGTTGTTTACAGTCGAAATTAGATGTACGCTCGAATAATGACTTCAATATAATAATAACTTCAATATTAATAACGCGCGAGGTAATGATTAGTCTTTATATAAAGTTAGGTGAATGACACCAGGGCTAATGGGGCCTGCACAAAAGGTGTTCACTTGGTGGTAGCTCTCGTGTCACTAATTCTTCGGAGAGAGAGAGAGAGAGAGAGAGAGAGAGAGAGAGAGAGAGAGAGAGAGAGAAGTGTGTCGAGAAGTCCTTGTAACGAAGTTGAGGTGTGAGGCAAAGCAGAAAGGATGCTTGAAGCAGTCCCGCGCTGTGACGTCATCTTGGTCGTAATTGTGTGACGCCATCTTGGTCGTGTTTGTTTGTTGATGAAACATCGCTAAAGTATTTAAAACGTCTCTGCCACTATATATATATATATTATATATTATACTGATTTATCAAGCGTTTTTAGTCAGTTCTGAAGAAAGTTGATTGAAAGACAATTCTCAATTATTCATTCATTGAACAAACTGAACAGAATTAGAACACCGTCAAGACTGAGTTTCTCTCTATCTCACACACACACACACACACACACACACACACACACACCAGATAAAGTCCTGAAAATTGACACAATATTTTCATCAAATATAAAAATTAAAATGGCATTTTTTAAAATTTTACTTATTATTCTTCATTACGAATGCTTCCGAAAACCAACTTAGATTGCAAAAAAAATGTCTCACCTATTTTTAAAAACAATTTGCATGGTAATATGCAATTCATAACCTTTCCTAAATTGCAAAAAAAAAAATAGAATGGTAGATGAAATATTTAATTTATTTATTTATTTCATGACGACGACATAGAACAAAACATTGTTCGACACGACCTTTCCGTCACAGGACAAAAAGTTTGTGAAGGTGAAATTCATTGAAACGCTGCTTCCCTTTCGCTATTTTCAACTTACAGTATATTGGACAGTAGGTTCATCACAAAACGTGAATTTCAAAATGTTTCGTGAAGCTGTTTGTGCGTTGATACAGTCAACAATCTCCAAAATATGTAACCTACAGGTATGACAAACTAAATTAATATATAAGAACTCGGAAGTAGAGTTCCTCCCTCTCCATGCATGAAGCATATATTAACAACGTTGTAGCCACTCCCTAATTCTGTTTCCGTTAAAACGATCAAGATGTTTTGAGGTTGTTTAGCCTCTTTCTAACCGCAAAGGTCATGTGACGAAATGGACCTACAGACATGGGGCTGAGGCCTGGCCTTGGCCTCAAGGCCGGCCTCGGGCATATTTTGCAGGCCTCGGCCTCAGACCTCAAAAGTGGCCTTGGCCTCGGCCTCGACGCCAGCTGAAAAATGGAGAGGCCACGTGACTTTTGTGAGGCCTTAGGGAATCCTGAATTGTTTTGTTCTGTAATTTTTAACCCCCGGTAGCCTTGGGATGGAGATTCTTCAGGTGGGCGCGCTCGGGGTGGATATTCTTCAGGTGAGGACCATGACCTGACAGGTGACCGTATATGGCGCATAATGGCGGCATACTTTGATAACTATTATTCAGACTGGTGACTAGTAGGCGGCAGTCTTTGATAAGCACTATTCAGTTAGGTGACCAACGGATTAGGTACATAAGTATTATACATGTCGGGGTATATAAATATTATTCAGTCAGTCAGCATTAGACCAATTGACTTAATGTAGCAAAACTCGTGTGGGAAAGCAATCTATCAGTTGGTCATCAGTTGAACTGAGCTCATATAATGTGTTTGTGTTATTTATGTGTATAAACTATTGTACTGTATCTACGAGTATTTCTATAACAAAAAATAGGACAAACTAGAGAAGAATACCACCTGGTATACAGATAACTAGCTACTAGCGTTGATAATTTTGTTTTTCGCCCGTCGTAAATTGTAACATATAAACTTCTAAATAATATGATTTGAAATGAATACAGTAAACCCTCGTTCAACGCGGGGGTTAGGTTCCTCGAGAACGGCGCGTTAGGTAAATCCACGTTGGCCAAACTTAATATCTTATAGGATAAATGGGGATACGTGACGCGGCCGCGTAAAGTCTCCCATTAATACTTAGATACATACTTTTTTATCCACACATAAATAAATTTCCCTACCTATACTGTATATGAAATAAGAACATAATAAAATCATAACCACAATGATATTTACATATGATAAATAAAAATATATTATATGAAAATAGCACGCATCTTTTCTTCACTCTTTCGGATGGTGCGTATGGTAGACTCATTCACGTGATACTCGCATCCAAGTGATGTTATGCTCATACCAGCACGCAACTTATCTAGATATGTAATATATATAATATCGGATGCAAACAATAATTTTGCTAATATCGGCATTATAACTGAGATGTAAATTGCTATATTGTTTGCAAATAAATTTTCGGTCTTTTACATTTACTTTAATAATATAAAGTATTATACATATAACTTTAAAAATGTATGATAATGGATAATATCAGGTGCAAATATACTCCTGAATCAAATTACATATATAACATGTTGAAATATCAGCTGCAAATATATTCTTAATATTATCGTTATTATATTATTATCGTATATATAATTATAAAGTAATGGCATGATATAAACTTCATACCTATAGGCCTACTGTACATCAGAAACATCCTTCATATACAGTACAAGCTACAATTACATTAATGATCTTTGGTAGACTTTACGACCACAATTTTTTGTTGTCAAGATACATAAAAATGCAAAACTTAAAAAAAATAAGGCATTTCCAAATGTAGCTCTGTTTGCAATGCTCGCTAGAGTCGCTAATAATTGTAGCCATTCAGAAATTATACGATCAACACTCAGTGAATTAGTACAAGCTTCAAATACTTTGCTAGATCATCTTCACATTATAACTGGTACCAAACCTCAAACTAAACCGAATTACCATTCAAACAACACTGGAAAATAGGAAAGGCAGGATGTGTAGTGTTCCCAAATTAAAGGCCAGACAAGGGACCTCTTCAACACTGAATAGTTTGGTTGTCAGGCGGCCAAGACTTTTTAACCAGTTTCCAAAGGACCTCAGAAACGTTACAGGGGTCAAAGTTGAAGTCTTCAAGAGAAGACTAGATGCCTGGCTTAGGACGGTACCAGATGAGCCGGGTGTACCTGGCTATGTACGGTGGAGAGCGTAAGAAAGCAACTCGCTCCTCCACTAAGCCAGGCCTAAAAGTTTGACCTTCGTATGAAGAGAGACCAACACACTGAGCATCAACGAGGTTAACGAGGTTATAACTTTCCATGATATCATAAATACAGTAGGTGAAATATTGCGGGTATAATAAAATGACAAATAAGAACTGAATGAAATGAGAAATAAAAAGTTTTTGGGCTAATGTATGATGCCCATGAAATCTTGTTCTGGCAACTGTGTCTGACTGTATGACACCCGGCAAGTGTAAACACACAACGTGTCGGTGTTGTGGTGTGGCCGCGTGTGATAGATGAACGTGCTTAATGCTTAATAATTCCCTTTTATTAGGTAAGTGAAGTGAGCTATGTCTTTATTCATTAATTTTTAGTAGAATCTTGTTTCTCCTTATGGATTTCAAAAAAAGAAGAGATACAGGCTTGTGTGAGGCTACGGTAGATTACTTTTGGAAAAGAGCTTTAGGCCTAGGATAGACTAGATTGTTGAGCCTTCAAATAGCATGGCGGAGCTTATTCGTAAAAGATTTCGAAGCGAGTATCTACACCCAGAGGTGCAAATACCGCATTCGTTATTTGCATCCGAATATCATACCTCTGGGTGCAAGTACCTTCAGCACAACAATCTTAAGGCCTCGTGAGGCCTCCCCTATAAAGGGCCTCGTGAATTTCTGAAGGACTCGGCCTCGACCTCGAGGCCTGAGGCCAGGCCTTGTCTCTATGCCTGGTTGATACATTATCTGAACCCAACCTACTACTAAACAGACTCAGTGTCGATTAACTTCGCGGGTACAGGGTGTTTATAAAGTCCCTATCTATTTCAGTGAAAACGTAGCAAAAACGGTAAAATTCAATAACAATATAATAGAAGGCATACATTTAATGAATACTTAAGCATATGATTCTACATGAGCACCACCAGTATCTCTACAGAGTTCGACTCTGTTAGCAGCATTGCGGAATACATTTTGGAGCATGACAGGGGTTATTTTTACAACTGCTGTTACGATACGAGCACGTAAATTTTGCAGATCTGTAACCCTCGTTTGATAGACGTTTGATTTGATAAAGCCCCATGCAAAGAAATCCAAGGGCGTTAGCTCAGGAGATCGAGCCGCTCAGGGCCTGTTGCCTCCACGTCCGATCCACCGATTTGGAAATCGCTCATTTAGGTACTCCCGAACAATGTTTGCGTAATGACAAGGTGCCCCATCTTGTTGAAAGTCGCCGGTGTTTAAAATGCCATCTGAATGAAGTTGGGACATTTACGTGCTCGTATCGTAACAGCAGTTAAAAATAACCCCTGTCATGCTCCAAAATGTGTTCCGCAATGCTGCTGACAGAGTCGAACTCTGTAGAGATACTGATGGTGCTCATGTAGAATCATATGCTTAAGTATTCATTAAATGTATGCCTTCTATTATACTGTTATTGAATTTTACCCTTTTTGTTATGTTTTCACTGAAATAGATTTAGGGACTTTATAAACACCATGTATAACGGGAAGCGGTGATGCGACGTGGCCACGACCTGTTCCAATATTCACTTTCTCAGAGACATTTTACTACAGTGACGCAGCGCCATCTAACACCAGAAATTAATTTGAATTACCATTTTTTTATTGTTTTCAAGGTTTATTAATGAGACGAAGTTATAACTATCGACAAAATTTCAGATTTTAATGTATAATTTGTTTCAAAATCATGTGCTGAAATTACTGATCATTAACACGGTGATTTATGTAATATAAACAATTAGGGCTATAATTAAATTTGAGTTTACCATAAGAGTAAGGAAGATGTTAAATAACGTTTGTAGATTTTGATTTGACTTTAGATACCCTCTTTAGATAAAAAAAAAATATTAAATTAGATTACCCTATAACATTACCTTTCAGGATTAAGTATTTGAGAAGGCACTATACGAGTAATATATATATATATATATATATATATATATATATATATATAGAGAGAGAGAGAGAGAGAGAGAGAGAGAGAGAGAGAGAGAGAGAGAGAGAGTGTTTCATAACATGTGGGACGCACATTCAGGATGGATTCAGGACCTGAAAACAATAAAAAAAGCTTATATAAACATATGCCCGAAATCGCTTTGTTTCCGAGTTACAGCCCGTTATGTGTTCCAGCAAGTATCCGCCTTACCTTTAATGGAAGTGCTTAAAATGACCGCCTTGCACTTCAGTACACGCCTGAACACGCTTCGTCATAGACTGCCTGACGGGTTCAAACATTCTAGGTATTGCTCGGATTTTCTGGCATCCTTGTTCTACACGTTCGTGAACCATTTCAACGTTGTCAATGGGTGTCATGTAGACGATGAATTTCAGATGACTCCACAGGTAAAAATCGAGAAGATTCAGGTCTGGAGAGCGAGCAGGCCACGCAATGGGTCCTCCACGCCGATCCATTTATCAGAGAAATGGTCATCCAAATAGTCTCTGACTACTTGACTAAAATGAGGCGGAGCGCCGTCATGCATAAACTACATACGACGTTGGACACCAAGAGGAACTTCATCTAGTAAATCGCTTAAATCATTCCTTAAAAAATTGAAATAGGATTCTCCTGTTAATCTTCCAGGGAAAACAAAAGGACCGATTAAGTTGTCGGCAATAAGTCCTACCCATACATTGATATTAAATTGTTGTTGGTGCCTTGACTGGATGATGGCATGCGGATTCTCTTTGGCCCATTGATGAGTGTTGTGAAAATTGATCACGCCATTTCTTGTGAAGGAAGCCTCATATGAAAAACTATATAGAGCTATGGGTTGATTGCCTGTTACCCTCATCCGTTGGAAATGTCCAGCAGACTTCAGTGGAGAGTGAACGACAAAAGCCCTATATTTTTTCTTTAGAGAGTTATGAATATGTAGGTCTTTAAAGGACCTCTTTATATTTAATTGTTTATAGTAATTTTAGCGTCGGGATTTTAGATGCCTATATTAGAATGAAAATAATTTGCCTCACCTTATTTTTGATGGATCTTAGTTTGCTTCGATGCAGGGCGTTACGATCTTTTTCGGTGTAGGGCCGCCACGATGGAGTTACGCAATGAGTTAACTTCTTGTAATAAATATGGGCTGTCACAATATAAACACTTTAGGGGATAGGCCTATCCTTATTTTACGTATTAATTTTATTATAAGGAATTCACTCAGAACTTTAGGGAAGACAGAAGCACATCCTCCCTGTTTAAAGCGTTCGCTGTAACATAAACAGCCCTGAGAGCCATTCCTTGGTTCGCTTGTATTTTAGTATAAATTGCTGATTTGGCAAAGGTTGTTGACTCTTTCTCTCTTGTATTTCACACGAGTCAGCAACGGAAAATTCTGTTCACGTGAAATAAATGTTTTCTCGTGGTTATGCAGACCCGACGCCTACATACGGTTTCTATGTATGTATGGCAATCATTTCATTCCCATTAGGCTATGTCGCCAATCCCGTGGCAATTTTGTATAGATATTTAATTCAATTAATTAATAATTTATATTTAATTATGAAGTAAAGGTATCACACACGATACCAAGTTGTAAACGCGTATAGTTTTTCCATATACTGGGGGGGGGGGGGGGCCGGAAAAATTTGTATGTTATAGATCAAATTTTTTGATGAACTGTTTTAAACCAGAGCTTTCCAAACTGGTGTGTCGCGACACATTAGTGTTTTTTGTATTTTGAAAATTTTGATTTTTCTATCAACAAAATCGGCTACAAGATAAACCACCTACTTGAAAATTATCTGATATTTGATATTTCATAACAAAAATTAATTAATGTGTCGTGAAAATTGTTATGCTTAAATAGTTTGTCGCCAACGTTAAAAGTTTGGAAAGCTCTGTTTTAAACCATGTGAAATGGATTGAAAAGAATGAAATAGGAATTTAGGAAGAGAGAGGTTACTCAAGACCTATTTAAATATAAAAGTTCAAGAGGCCAACTTCTCAAGTTTAGTTAAAGTTATGTCAATCAGTTTGACTCCCTTTAGGTATAGGAAATTTATGGAATTAAAGTAAAGTTATTAAGCATTTTAACTTTGCTCATTATTTATCTGTGTAAATTTTATGTCACCAATTTTTAAATGCTGGTTTACTAATGTTGTTTTGGAGTTTTGTCATGTTTTGTTTTGTTAATGATTTATGTTTTAATTAAAGTGACTTCTACGTTGGTGAGTTAATTGAAATGTACTGTACTTCCATGTTATGTTGTTTGGTTAAAAGAGTTTGTACTGTATTCAAACCTCCTACCACTTCAGACTAGTCAATACCCGTAGTTTTAGTGGAGTAAATGTTACTCCTCCACATGTAGATCTGGAGGTCTTGGGGCTTTGAATCCTGTACTGTTTTTGTGTTGTTTGGTCTCTGGCCATGGGAGGCCATAAAACCCTTGTAATAGTTTGGTCTGTGGCCAAGGGGAGGCCACAAAACCCTTGTAATAGTTTGGTCTGTGACCAAGGGAGGCCACAAGAGCCTTGTTATAGTTTGGGTTGTTGCCAAGGTAGGCCACAAGACCCTTGTAATAGTTTGGTCTGTGGCCATGGGAGGCCACAAGACACTTGTAATAGTTTGGGTTGTGGCCAAGGGGAGGCCACAAAACCCTTGTAATAGTTTGGGCTGTGGCCAAGGGAGGCCACAAAACCCTTGTAATAGTTTGGTCTGTGACCAAGGGAGGCCACAAGACCCTTGTTATAGTTTGGGTTGTGGCCAAGGTAGGCCACAAGACCCTTGTAATAGTTTGGTCTGTGGCCATGGGAGGCCACAAGACCCTTGTAATAATTTGGGCTGTGGCCAAGGGGAGGCCACAGGACCCTTGTAATAGTTTGGGCTATGTCCAAGGGGAGGACACAAAACCCTTGTAATAGTTTGGGTTGTGGCCAAGGTAGGCCACAAGAACCTTGTAATAGTTTGGGTTGTGGCCAAGGTAGGCCACAAGACCCTTGTAATAGTTTGGGCTGTGGCCATGGGAGGCCACAAGACCCTTGTAATAGTTTGGGCTGTGGCCAAGGGGAGGCCACAGAACCCTTGTAATAGTTTGGGCTGTGGCAAGGGGAGGCCACAAAACCCATCTTAGATTACCTATAATTTACGTTTTATTTGTTATTCCATTTTTGTTTTTCCTCACTTTTTAATATAAAAAGTGTAGCATTTTATAAAGTCCTCACTCTTTCCAAAATGAAAGGGTGTTGCAATTTAATTTATTTTCCATAGGAAATATTACAATACTCCAGCCCTGTTTTCATTAACAGTCTTTGTTTTGTATATTTATATACTGTATGTATAATTTTAATTTTGTGATGTTAAAGTTCTGCACTTAATTTTTGTGATGTTACAGTTCTGCACTTAATTTTTGTGATGTTAATGAGTCTTATGAGTAAGTTAAATTGCTGAAATAAATTTTATAACCTACACCACAGGTTGAATTATAAATTTAGTGTTTTCAGTTAGAATAGGCCTTGAGTGTAAAGAGTAGGGTCTACTTTGTGAGGTAGGCTTCGTAATTTATTATTATTTATATGTAGTGAAAAAGCCAAACATGGAATAAACTCTGTTCAGATGTCAAAATGTTTGAAAAGGCGTAATTTTATTATTTTTTCGTTTGTTTTAATTCTGTTTTGTTATTTTATTCAAGGTTAATGTTTTCACAACAAATAACCCTTCCCCACACGGGCCACCATATGAAAAACTATATAGAGCTATGGGTTGATTGCCTGTTACCCTCATCCGTTGGAAATGTCCAGCAGACTTCATTGGAGAGTGAATCGACAAAAGCCCTATATTTTTTCGTTAGAGAGTTATGAATATGTAGGTCTTTAAAGGACCTCTTTATATTTAATTGTTTATGGTAATTTTAGCGTCGGGATTTTAGATGCCTATATTAGAATGAAAATAAATTGCCTCACCTTATTTTTGATGGATCGTAGTTTGCTTCGATGCAGGGCGTTACGATCTTTTTCGGTGTAGGGCCGCCACGATGGAGTTACGCAATGAGTTAACTTCTTGTAATAAATTGGGCTGTCACAATATAAACACTTTAGGGGATAGGCCTATCCTTATTTTACGTATTAATTTTATTATAAGGAATTCACTCAGAACTTTAGGGAAGACAGAAGCACATCCTCCCTGTTTAAAGCGTTCGCTGTAACATAAACAGCTCTGAGAGCCGTTCCTTGGTTCGCTTGTATTTTAGTATAAATTGCTGATTTGGCAAAGGTTGTTGACTCTTTCTCTCTTGTATTTCACACGAGTCAGCAACGGAAAATTCTGTTCACGTGAAATAAATGTTTTCTCGTGGTTATGCAGACCCGACGCCTACATACGGTTTCTATGTATGTATGGCAATCATTTCATTCCCATTAGGCTATGTCGCCAATCCCGAGGCAATTTTGTATAGATATTTAATTCAATTAATTAATAATTTATATTTAATTATGAAGTAAAGGTATCACATACGATACCATGTTGTAAACGCGTATAGTTTTTCCATATACTGGGGGGGGGGCCGGAGAAAAATTTGTATGTTATAGATCAAATTTTTTGATAAACTGTGTTTTAAACCATGTGAAATGGATTCAAAGGAATGAAATAGGAATTTAGGAAGAGAGAGGTTACTCAAGACCTATTTAAATATAAAAGTTCAAGAGGCCAACTTCTCAAGTTTAGTTAAAGTTATGTCAATCAGTTTGACTCCCTTTAGGATAGGAAATTTATGGAATTAAAGTAAAGTTATTAAGCATTTTAACTTTGCTCATTATTTATCTGTGTAAATTTTATGTCACCAATTTTTAAATGCTGGTTTACTAATGTTGTTTTGGAGTTTTGTCATGTTTTGTTTTGTTAATGATTTATGTTTAATTAAAGTGACTTCTACGTTGGTGAGTTAATTGAAATGTACTGTACTTCCATGTTATGTTGTTTGGTTAAAAGAGTTTGTACTGTATTCAAACCTCCTACCACTTCAGACTAGTCAATACCCGTAGTTTTAGTGGAGTAAATGTTACTCCTCCACATGTAGATCTGGAGGGCTTGGGGCTTTGAATCCTGTACTGTTTTTGTGTTGTTTAGTCTCTGGCCATGGGAGGCCATAAAACCCTTGTAATAGTTTGTCAGTGGCCAAGGGGAGGCCACAAAACCCTTGCAATAGTTTGTCTGTGACCAAGGGAGGCCACAAGACCCTTGTTATAGTTTGGGTTGTGGCCAAGGTAGGCCACAAGACCCTTGTAATAGTTTGGTCTGTGGCCATGGGAGGCCACAAGACCCATGTAATAGTTTGGGTTGTGGCCAAGGGGAGGCCACAAAACCCGTGTAATAGTTTGGGCTGTGGCCAAGGGGAGGCCACAAAACCCTTGTAATAGTTTGGTCTGTGACCAAGGGAGGCCACAAGACCCTTGTTATAGTTTGGGTTGTGGCCAAGGTAGGACACAAGACCCTTGTAATAGTTTGGTCTGTGGCCATCGGAGGCCACAAGACCCTTGTAATAGTTTGGGCTGTGGCCAAGGGGAGGCCACAGGACCCTTGTAATAGTTTGGGCTATGTCCAAGGGAGGACACAAAACCCTTGTAATAGTTTGGGTTGTGGCCAAGGTAGGCCACAAGAACCTTGTAATAGTTTGGGTTGTGGCCAAGGTAGGCCACAAGACCCTTGTAATAGTTTGGGCTGTGGCCATGGGAGGCCACAAGACCCTTGTAATAGTTTGGGCTGTGGCCAAGGGGAGGCCACAGAACCCTTGTAATAGTTTGGGCTGTGGCAAGGGGAGGCCACAAAACCCATCTTAGATTACCTATAATTTACGTTTTATTTGTTATTCCATTTTTGTTTTTCCTCACTTTTTAATATAAAAAGTGTAGCATTTTATAAAGTCCTCACTCTTTCCAAAATGAAAGGGTGTTGCAATTTAATTTATTTTCCATAGGAAATATTACAATACTCCAGCCCTGTTTTCATTAACAGTCTTTGTTTTGTATATATTTATATACTGTATGTATAATTTTAATTTTGTGATGTTAAAGTTCTGCACTTCATTTTTGTGATGTTACAGTTCTGCACTTAATTTTTGTGATGTTAATGAGTCTTATGAGTAAGTTAAATTGCTGAAATAAATATTATAACCTACACAACAGGTTGATTTATAAATTTAGTGTTTTTAGTTAGAATAGGCCTTGAGTGTAAAGAGTAGGGTCTACTTTGTGAGGTAGGCTTCGTAATTTATTATTATTTATATGTAGTGAAAAAGCCAAACATGGAATAAACTCTGTTCAGATGTCAAAATGTTTGAAAAGGCGTAATTTTATTATTTTTTTGTTTGTTTTAATTCTGTTTTGTTATTTTATTCAAGGTTAAGGTTTTCACAACAAATAACCCTTCCCCACACGGGCCACCATATGAAAAACTATATAGAGCTATGGGTTGATTGCCTGTTACCCTCATCCGTTGGAAATGTCCAGCAGACTTCATTGGAGAGTGAATCGACAAAAGCCCTATATTTTTTCGTTAGAGAGTTATGAATATGTAGGTCTTTAAAGGACCTCTTTATATTTAATTGTTTATGGTAATTTTAGCGTCGGGATTTTAGATGCCTATATTAGAATGAAAATAAATTGCCTCACCTTATTTTTGATGGATCTTAGTTTGCTTCGATGCAGGGCGTTACGATCTTTTTCGGTGTAGGGCCGCCACGATGGAGTTACGCAATGAGTTAACTTCTTGTAATAAATATGGGCTGTCACAATATAAACACTTTAGGGGATAGGCCTATCCTTATTTTACGTATTAATTTTATTATAAGGAACTCACTCAGAACTTAAGGGAAGACAGAAGCAAATCCTCCCTGTTTAAAGCGTTCGCTGTAACATAAACAGCCCTGAGAGCCGTTCCTTGGTTCGCTTGTATTTTAGTATAAATTGCTGATTTGGCAAAGGTTGTTGACTCTTTCTCTCTTGTATTTCACACGAGTCAGCAACGGAAAATTCTGTTCACGTGAAATAAATGTTTTCTCGTGGTTATGCAGACCCGACGCCTACATACGGTTTCTATGTATGTATGGCAATCATTTCATTCCCATTAGGCTATGTCGCCAATCCCGAGGCAATTTTGTATAGATATTTAATTCAATTAATTAATAATTTATATTTAATTATGAAGTAAAGGTATCACATACGATACCATGTTGTAAACGCGTATAGTTTTTCCATATACTGGGGGGGGGGCCGGAGAAAAATTTGTATGTTATAGATCAAATTTTTTGATAAACTGTGTTTTAAACCATGTGAAATGGATTGAAAAGAATGAAATAGGAATTTAGGAAGAGAGAGGTTACTCAAGACCTATTTAAATATAAAAGTTCAAGAGGCCAACTTCTCAAGTTTAGTTAAAGTTATGTCAATCAGTTTGACTCCCTTTAGGATAGGAAATTTATGGAATTAAAGTAAAGTTATTAAGCATTTTAACTTTGCTCATTATTTATCTGTGTAAATTTTATGTCACCAATTTTTAAATGCTGGTTTACTAATGTTGTTTTGGAGTTTTGTCATGTTTTGTTTTGTTAATGATTTATGTTTAATTAAAGTGACTTCTACGTTGGTGAGTCAATTGAAATGTACTGTACTTCCATGTTATGTTGTTTGGTTAAAAGAGTTTGTACTGTATTCAAACCTCCTACCACTTCAGACTAGTCAATACCCGTAGTTTTAGTGGAGTAAATGTTACTCCTCCACATGTAGATCTGGAGGGCTTGGGGCTTTGAATCCTGTACTGTTTTTGTGTTGTTTAGTCTCTGGCCATGGGAGGCCATAAAACCCTTGTAATAGTTTGGTCAGTGGCCAAGGGGAGGCCACAAAACCCTTGTAATAGTTTGGTCTGTGACCAAGGGAGGCCACAAGACCCTTGTTATAGTTTGGGTTGTGGCCAAGGTAGGCCACAAGACCCTTGTAATAGTTTGGTCTGTGGCCATGGGAGGCCACAAGACATGTAATAGTTTGGGTTGTGGCCAAGGGGAGGCCACAAAACCCTTGTAATAGTTTGGGCTGTGGCCAAGGGAGGCCACAAACCTTGTAATAGTTTGGTTGTGCCAAGGGAGGCCACAAGACCTTGTAATAGTTTGGGTTGTGGCCAAGGTAGGCCACA